>VZQC01002696.1:700465-790078 GCA_009823505.1 Rhizomys pruinosus
AAAATTCGGGTCCAGAGTCTGTCCCCAGCATCCTGGTAATAGACAGCAAACTGGACAGGGAAAAGGGGAGAGGCTCCCTGACTTAGCCGGCACTCAGGGATCCAAAACGGAACGGAACGGAATGGGAGACTAAGAGAATGGAAAAAGAGGATCGGAGAGTGCAGTAGTTAGAACAGGAAGTGTCGAGGCAGAGGGGGCAGCTAGAGGGGGCAGAACATACACAGGGTTACACAGAAGGTAGGGTGGGAGATGGAATCTCCCCTCACTCAGGGGCCCGGCCGGCTGGCCGCCCGCGAGGCGACTTAAGAAGTCTTACCATGAGGGCCACACGTATAAACCCGGTGCTCGGTCATCACGAGTGTGATGAGTGCCCTATGAGGTGAAACGACTTGCAGCGGAACCGCGGATTAGGGCCCGATCAGATTCCGTAGCCCGAGAGCTGTGGAACCATAACACGCACTCAACTCTCACGCACAGTCACATGGGAATAGAATAGGGTAGGGTAAGGAGAGGAGAGAGGGTACCTGTGGCCGAATTCTGGTGGATGTTGTCGAGGCCTGCGCTCGGTGTCTGGCTTACTGGCTACTCCGAAGCTTCCAGAAGGGTGAGGTGGAAGATTCCTGGGTAATTGGTGGTGGCCTGCTTTAGCATAGCCAAAGGCTATGCCTGGTATTGCAGGTTCTTGGGCAACTTGGATCTTAGGTGACTGCATTCCGATGGGCTTCTGGAGCTCACACCTGACACACTGTTTCTACAATACCAGGAAAGTTACAAGTAGCCAGGTAGCACTTTCAGGTATCTCCTCCTCTCACCCAGCCTAACCAACTTTTTAACTGAAAACCTCTTTGTTGACTGACCTGTCCAGTGTAACTATTGGGTTTGCCCCTGCAAGAAACAATTGTGGGTTGTTGTTGGTCTTTGTTTGTTTGTTTGTTTTTGAGATAGGGTCTCCCTGTAGCCCCAGCTGTCCTGGAACTATGTAGACAGGGTGGCCTTGAACTCACAGAGATCCACCTGCCTCTGCCTCCCCAGTGCTGGGATTAAAGGTGAGTACCACCAGGCCCAGTTTTTTTGGTCTTTTTGAGACAGGGTCTCCCTGTAGCCCCAGCTGGCCTGGAACTTGCTATGTAGACTAGTCTGGCTTTAGATCCTGCCTCCCAAGTGCTGGTATACCATCACTGCCCCCCTCCCCATTGTGGTTTTTAGTTTTACAAACCCTGCCCTGTTTTTCCTCCCCATTGAGAGTTAAGGGCATTAGACCCCCTCTGACTGCCAGCTATTAATAAAGGACTCCTAACTCAACCATCACTATGAGGCATTCCGGTGCATCTGCTCAGTATTGCACTAACATGCACAAAATCCTGGGTACAATCTCTAGCTCCACATAAACCCAGTGCTCAGGAGATAGATGCAGGAGGGTCAGAAGTTTTGAGTGAGACCCTGTTTTAGGGGAAAGAAAAACAAAGCATTCACAATAAGAACAAAAAGCTAAACACCACACCAGCCTGTGTCAATATACCTGCCATAGGGCTTGTCCTCCCAGCAGGTCCCTAAAGGAGAGCTGGATAGAAGGGTGTGGCCTGAATGGATGGATTAATGAGGAACAGGTGGATAGGTGGATGGGAGGGCCGACAGATGAACACATGAATGGTTCTGAAGGCCCTGGTATGGCCATCCACCCTGGTTCCCGCAACCCGGTTAATTCCTGAGAGAGACCCTGTATTGCAGCTCAGTTCCCCTGTGTGGACCGAGTCCTGGCCTGTCCAGGGACTGCACAGTGGAAACCCCAGTTTTCCACATTTCAGCTCTTCCCCAGGTGTCCAGAAGGCTTCGGTCCTACTACACAAGGTCATCAAACCAAAATGACTGACAGCCTGGGTCTGTCTTGGAATGACAAGAGTACTCTGCCACGCTACCCAACCCCACCCGGCAGCTAACGGGTGAGCTGGGGAACGCCATGCGGTCGGAATCCCTCCCAGTGCAGGAGTCCCCGGTCGGGGAGACCACAGTGCCACGAGCCGGAGCCGGAACTGGCGGTCGCCCTCCCCGAGGCCTGAGAACCCAGTGCTGAAGGAAGTGCACCGCCCAAGTGGCGCGCGCGGGACCCGCCCGAGCCGGCGGCGAGTGCGCAGGCGCCAGGGCTGGGGGGGGCGAGGACTCCGCGCGCTCCTTGTCCCGCCCCCGCGCAGGCAGTTCCTCTCCGGATTGGACTGCGCTTCTGCGTGAGGCGGGAAAAGCGTCGCGCATCCGGTGACGTCTCCCTCGGGCGTCGGCAGGGTCGGCGGCGTAGGCAGCCGTGTCGGCTGCGTCCGCTGGAAAATGGCGGAGTACTTGGCCTCCATCTTCGGCACCGAGAAAGACAAGTGAGTGAGGGGCGGCCCCCGGGACTCGGACCGGGGCTGGGGGTGGCGCGGGCCGCAGAAGATCGCGGCGGGGCGCGGGTGCAGCGGCCGGGGCGGCGGCCAATGCGGCCTCGCGCGCCTGGACAGGCGCCACCGCCTCGTGGGCCGCGCGGCGGGCGGCTCGGGCCGGGCCTGAGCACCGGGCTCTGGGCTTCGGGCTGCTGAGCGGCCTCCCGCGCTTCCTGCAACTTTGGGCTCTTGGTGTGGCACGGACGTGCCGCCGTCTCGCCTGCACTCCCTGTGTAACTAGGGAGACGCCGTTATCCACTGTCCACTGAGTCCACCCCTGCCTGCAGGAGCCATGGCGGGGCCGGCAGTGAGGACCTCGGGCGGGAAAGTGCGGGTAACCGCTTTGGAACACCTGATGCCACCCCGATATAAGGAAGGGGTGCGTTGGTGGTAGGCTTTAGTTCCCCCCTGTTGACTTTTTATTACTAAGGTTTGCATGTCTTTACTAGTCAAATGTTGGGTTAGGTTTGCATGTCTTTACTAGTCAAATGTTAGGTTAAAAGAAAAAAATAACAATTTCATTTGTATTTGGATGCCTTCTTGGCACATATTCATTTCCAGTTTGTTGGCTGAAGTTTAGGCTAAAGGAAATGTCTTCGGGAGCTTTGAAGGATAATTCCTACTTTGAAAACCTAAAGGTTAAGTGTCTGGCTTAATCTTCTCTGAGTAAGTAGTCACCATCTTGGCGTTCCTGAATCCCATAAAAGGGTTACACAGATACTGTAATGGTAAGCTCCTGGATTTGCCATAGATAACATTTTGGTGCTGTGTTCTCAAAAACTGTTGAAGATGTTCTTTCCAGTATAGGGGCTATGCAGACAGACACATCCTACAGATAGAATCTCCTATGATTGGAAGACGGGGGGTTTCTAAAACATGTTGAAATCAGTAGGCAGTCAGTGTAAAAGCATGTGGTTGGCTGTCAACTCTACCGGAGACTCGAAGATGGATAAAATATGGGCTCTCCCTGGGCGTTGAGGCAGGCAGACCTCTGTTGAGTGTGATTTCAAGGCCAGCTAGGGATACAGGGAATCACTGTCTCAGCCCCCCCCCCAAAAAAAAGTTGTAAGAGGAGGCTGTGTGTTGTGTTAAAGATCTGTGAATTCAAGGCCATCCTGGTCTACATAGCAAGCTTCAGGCCAGCTGGGACTAAAAGGAAGACCCTGTCTCAAAAAGACCAAAGCATCAAAAATTCTGCTAGAAGTTAGGAAGAAAAGAGACAAACAACTGAAAGACCCTTCAAATAAATACTCAACAAAATGTCATAGACCATAGAGAATTTAAAAAAAAAAAGATTAAAATACATGAAAGGGAGGGCCTGGAGAGATGCCTACTGCCTACTATGGTTGCTGTTCTTGGAGACAAGAGTTTGGGTCCCATCACCCACCTTAGGTGGCTCACAACCACCTGTAACTCCAGCTCCAAGGCGATCTGGTGGGCACCTGTACTTACATATGCATACACACAGCCATACATAAAGTCTTTGAAATAAAATGCACTGGAACCTGTTAAATGCTGTGGATGTCTATTATGTGAATGCAGTCACATAATAGATATCCACAGCATTTAACAGGAGGAGGTTGCCTGGAAAGGTAGACCAGAACCAGAGAGGCTGTACTTGTGGTTCATTCATACCTGTGGGCCAGGTGTCGGGTGTGAAGGGCTGTCTAAGCTAAGCCTGTGATGTGGAGGCTTATTCCAGTACTGGGTCTTATACTCTTGCTGTCAGTAACCACATTTCAGCATAACTAGGGAAGAAATTACAAACTGGTTTTTTTTGTTGTTTGTTTTTTGTTTTTAATTTTATTTATTTTTGTATGTGTATGAGTGTACTGTCTGCATGTAGGTTTGTGCACCGTGTTGTGCAATGCCTCGGAGGTCAGAAGAGGGTGTCAGATTCCCCTGGAACTGGAGTTTTCCTGGAATTGGAGTTACAGATGGTTCTTGGCCGCCATGTGGGTGCTGGGGATCGAACCTGGGTCCTCTGCAAGAGCAGTCGGTGCTCTTAACCGCTAGGCTCTCTCTCCAGCCCGTTTGTTTGTTTTTTAAGAGAAACCTAGGCTAGTTATGTTCTCAATTCAGGAAGATTAGTCATTTAGCTTTCAAGAACATCATCTCTTGGACAGGTAGTACCTGTTGCTTTTAATTTTTTTTTTTTTTTAAGATAGAGGTGAAATGTAGCTCTTTATAAATATTAGCTTGAATGTTTTAAGGTATAGACTTTTTAAAGATCCAGCTTGTCTGGAAATAAAACCCATTTTCCCTTTTATTTTTGAGATGCAGTCTCGCTACATAGTCCTGCTAGCCTGGAACTCCTAGATCAGCCTGGCTCATTTTTCTTACATTTTTCCTTTTTAATTAAGTAGTTTAACTGGCTGGAGCAAGAACACTTGCTGAAGGAGCGGGAATGAAGATTGTTTCACTTGTGTGGACCCTTGAGTTTTGTTAGTTAGGGATTTTGCCCATTCTGAAGTATTTTTAAATAAGCTGTTTGTTTTCAGTTGACTTGTTAAAGATACATTACTGTCTAGTCAGGTTAGGTTATCTAATGAAGGGAGCTTCCAGTGACTGCTTTCCTCCCCTGGTAAAATCAGGCTTGACTCTCTGCTGCAGTCTGATGATACATAGAGGATAGCTAGTCTTCGTGATCCATCAGACTTGACTGTAGCTAAAGCTTCTGTCTGTCTGTCTGTCTTTTTTTTTATTTTATGAGTTTTTCTTGTTGTTCTTTTCAAGACAAAGTCTCCGTGCAGCCCCAGCTTTCCTGGAACCTCACTCTGTAGACCAGCTGCCTCTGGAACTCGACAAAGATCCTCCTGTCATCTGCCTCCCGAGTGCTGTGGGTTAAAGGCGTGCCCCACCAGGCCTGGAGCTCTGCAGTCTTAACTGTACATAGACTGCATAAACATCCAGCTCTTGCTAAAAATAACATCATCTGTAGGATAGCACTCCCACTTCTGCGATCTGAAATTTGAATAAGCTGTATCAAGTACGATTTCATGATTTATCACAGCTTTTCCAGACCACCTGGCACCTGCTGTTTTTGATGGGATGCAGCTCCATGGAGTATTGGAACTGTGTGAGGGCTTGCTTTGCTCTCTGGTTCCTAGGGTGGGTTGGATCTCCTGACATCATCCTGCAGTTTGTGGAAGCCAAGAGAACGGTGTTTTGGGCCTGTCTGGAAATTTTCCTCTCACTGATAACAGGAGTTTGGAGAGAACCTGGATTTTGCTTTCTGTTTTCTTTAGATAGTGAATAGGCCTTGTTAGGACTAGTGATAAGAAGAGGTCTAAATTCCTAGAAACGGTGTGGGTTGTGTCTCCTTTTGTTGGGTTTTTGGGTCTTTTGGACAGGGTCGCCCTGTAAGCCCAGCTAGCCTGGAACTAGCACTGCTGTTGACCAGGATGGCCTTGACGCACATAGATCCACCTGCTCTGCCGCCCAAGTGCTAGGATTAAAGTGTGCGCCACCACGCCCGAGCCCCAGCGACATCTCCCTTATTTTTATGATGGCAACTGGAGACCCAGAGAAGTGGCACATCTTGTCCAGACGTGGACTTCCCACATTTCATCAGGGACTCTATTATTCCTCCCCAGGAGAGAGCTTTGTCGTGCAGAGTGGAGGCCTGGCATGGTTGGCCTTAAATTTAGCTTTAGTGGAGGTTGGTTGGTTGGTTGGTATTGTTGTATTTTTTGTGTTTGTTTTTTGTCTTTCAAGACAGAGTCCGCTGTAAGTCCCGGGCTGATCTGGAACGCACTCTGTAGACAAGGGCCATGACTCAACAAGAGTCGCCTGCCTCTGACTGCCTCCCAAATGCTAGGATGAAAGGGGTGCACAGCCTCACATGGCTGTTGGTGTTTGGGGGTTTTTTTTTTTTTTATTGTTTTTGCTTTTTAAATACTAATCTTAACAAAAAACAACAAAGTGAAGGGAATTTGGATGAGGAGGAATGGTGTTAAAATTAGAACACTCTTTCTCAAAGAGCGTTGCAGTTAAGGCATTCTAAAATACTGATAAGAAAGTACTAGATACCATAAAGAACTACTGACTTGTGCGTCATGACCATGAGAAGGAAAGTTGGTTTGAAAATACAAGGAATTGGGGACCGGGCAATGGTGGTGCAGCCCTTGTAATCCTAGCTCTGGGAGGCAGAGGCAGGCGTGGTCGTTGGAGTTTCAGGCCAGCCTGGTCTACAGAGTGAGTTCCAGGACAGCTGGGGCTACAGGGAGACCCTGTCTCGAAAAGACAAAAAAAAAAAAAATACGGATTGTGGGGTTGGAGAGATGGCCTAGCAGTTAAGAGCACTGACTGCTCTTGCAGAGGACCTGGGTTCTATCCCCGGCACCCACATGACAGCTGAGAACCGTCTTTAACTCCAGTTACAGGGGAATCCAACGCCCTCTTCTGACCTCCGCGGCATTGCACGTCACGGGTGCACAGACCTGCATGCAGACGGTACATTCATACATATAAAGAATTTTTTAAAAAGTTAAAAAAGAAGAAAATACGAATTGTGTTAATGGTCTTTCTGTCCAATATCCCCAGCAAAATAACCAACTTTTATTTTTCTTTACAGAGTCAACTGTTCATTTTATTTCAAAATTGGAGCCTGTCGTCATGGAGACAGATGTTCTCGGTTGCACAATAAACCGACCTTTAGCCAGGTTTGTTTGTTTTTTTTTCTTTTCTTTTCTTCTTTCCACATAAGTTATCCCAAAAATTTTCTTGCCTTTTTCAGAGGCGATTAATATTTCCACATACTTAGTGAGTCACTTTTTTCTTCTGGTTTAATTTTCTTTTGTTTGAATGAGAGTGAAGTATACCCCAGTGGGAAGTCTCCCTGTTAACCTTAGGGGAACTTTTTTTATTTTTGTTTTTGAGACAGGGTCTCCCTGTAGCCCCAGTTGGCCTGGAACTTACAGAGATCCACCTGCCTCTGCCTCCAGAGTGCTGGGATTAAAGGCATGCACCACAATGCCGTGCTATCCTCAGAGGAACTTTAAAAATAATGGTGGACTCTATGTTGTCTGCAACTGAAGGTCACTGCCCTGTTCTCCCTCCCCTAGACACTGGGGGCTGTGCTGGATGACTGAACCTCTTTTCCAGGCACCAGTGGGTGCAGAATTCAGTCTCTGCCTCTGCTTGCTGTCTGGGCTGTAGAGAGATGCTGGTGTGGGTGTCTTATCAGCCGACCTAAAGTGCTCTTTAATACCCTGGGGCTGTCTGAATTTTGACACCTCAAATTGAGCGTATTCTAGAATCTTCAGTAATGCTCAGTAGATGATCAGCATGAATTTCCCATAGCAGGTCTGTTCACTAAAGAGCCATCTGTCTTGGGCTGAGGTCTGCCCCAAATTAAACTCAGTCCCACTTTTTTTTTTTTTTTTAGACAGGGTCTTCTTGTAGCTCCAGCTATCCTGGAACTCACTATATAGACCAGGCTGGCCTAGAACTCAGAGATCTGCTTGTCTCCTGAATGCTGGGATTAAAAAGGCATGTGCCACCACACCCAGCCCCCATACTATTTCTTCTGTTTCATTTTTGTTTTTGTTTGGGGGAGGGGGGGGGCTGCTTTTAGTTTTTTGGTTTTGGCTGATTGTAAAAGAGGCAAGGTCTTGACCTTACAAGGATTGCCAGTGAATTAAAGGTTCTTTAATAGCAGAGGCTGCTGCTTCCACCTCTGGAAAGGGGTGAGATGGGAAGGTCTCTACCCAGTCAGCCTGGAGTAAGACTGTTGCTCCTCCACACGAGCCTGAGCCCACAGCAGCCCTGAAAGTTGCCAGGGGCATCTTTTTTGAGCTTAATCTTTTTCCACTTAGTTTTCCCCTCTGACTAAAACATTTCCTGTACAAGTTTAAGATGACTAGTTGGTATAAGGAGCTGGAAGAAAGAGGCCTTGGCAGCTGAGAACTTGAGCTCCCGGAAGCCCCCACAGAGTTGAATTTTAAAAGGAGAGCCTGGTGTTTTCTTCTCCATTTCCTCTGGTGCTTACTGTAGGAGGAATCTATCCTCTAATGACCCTGAAATTGTGATTTTTAAGAATGTCGGAGCAACTGCTTTAAATTTTGTATTATGAGTGTGTTGATGGTTTCATTTAGTGTTGCCCACTTGACCCAGTAGTCCTGGACTGTGTAGTAACTAAGCCCCTTGCTATCTGCACAGGTCTTTGGTTTGGGGCTTGTTAACAGGCATGTAGGGTGGTGGGTGGAAAGAGGCTGCTCTTAGCCCTCTGAGCCAGAAGCCCTTGCTGCTTTCTTCTGAACCATTGGCCACATGGGTAGATGCAGTGAGGTTTATCTGAATGCCGTGGACTGAAGCAAGGTGGGGAGGGGCTCCTGGAAAATACGGCATGATGAATGTTCTGTAAAACACTTCACTTGTTTTGGTTGGCTTCCCCAGATTTTAATGGAACCACCTGCCTCTTTACATGGCTTTGCCTATAGTAAATAGCCCTGTCTGCCAGGTGACCCAAGGGAAGAGCTGCCGGGAGCTGTGCTGTTGAGGAACAAGCATCCATTCAACTTGTCACCAGCTTCCCACCCAGTGATCCCAGTAGAAGGCTGAGTCAGCTCTGGGAAACCTGTGTGGTCCAGAATAAGTTAACTCAGGGTAGCTGTGATGAGCCAGATAGGGTGCATGCCCAGGGCACAGAGGGCTACTTTGGTTCAGTGTCAGGGTATATGGGCTAGTATAATACTTGGCTCTGCCTCCCAGGTGGTTCCAGTAGCAGACCTCTGTCTTCATAAGCTGCCATCGCACTGCACCCCTTTGACAGCTCTGGGTCTGTAGTACATTTAAAAGCTGTTTTCTTCACACCACACTAGAGAGACAGCATTTATTTTCTAGATGATGCAGTCTATTGGTTCAGCCTGTAAATCTCTAGCATAATTCAGGGTGGGTTTCTTACAGTGATGTGGACGTAAGATTCATGTAATATATTAGCTTACTAACTTAAACATGGTTTGTTTTTTCAGACAACTTGATTTTAAGAAGAACGGTACAGTGTAAGGTTTCAAGTCTGCCTGATCCAGATTAAAGCACAAGGGCTAAAAGGATTTTTTCCTTAAAAGAAGGATCGGAAAAGAGCAAATGTTTTAACTATTGTATTATGTAAACAGAGACCCCACCAAGAAAGTGTAAATAAGAGTCAGGTATCCATGACAGCTGGTGTGCCTGTTTGCTAAGAGCCCAGAGCTTGATGTGCTACAGACAGTTGAAGTGTGGATTTGGTCAAGAAAATGATTCTGTGTGGGGAGTATGATAGTGTGAATTTTTCAATATGTTAGCGTTCTGTTACATATCTGTATCAAAGCATTTCACTATTGATACCGGGGACCTCTCAAAACAACAGATACAGTTTCTTCTTGGTTGCTGGCTGACTTGACCCAAGTCACTGCTCAAACTCTGTTTTCATAATATGATGGTTGTGGTGTACTCTGCACAAGACAAGTGTCTGACTTGCGGGAAAAGACAACAAACGTTTAGCCATTTGCAAACAAACTGTCTCTTTGCAATTGTCTAATATATGCACAGCAGCCAGTAGAATTCCCCTTTTTATTTTTTTTTCCCCGCAGACCATCTTGATTCAAAACATCTATCGTAATCCCCAAAACAGTGCACAGACGGCTGACGGCTCACACTGTAAGTCCCACAGTTGGAGAAATTTTTTAAAAACGATGGTGTTCAAGAGCCCACTCTTAATTGAGACATAATGCTGGCTCTGAGCTGCTGACATAGAGCTGTTGCAAACAGGACATGGTGCTGGAACCGCGTGGCGCACAGCCAGAACTTGACAGGGGCCGAGCTCAGGAGGCTCTTCTCCTAGGGAAGGTCACTGGCCGGCCTCTCCTGTTGACTGACATTTGTCACGAGTCATGAGAGTGTCCGTCCACATGAAATGGGTTTTAACCCAAGTAGCCAGTCATTGGCCTTTATAGTGACTCAACCCTGGCCTTTCTTAAGTTCTTTCTGTAAAACTAAAAATGATAGGAATATTGAGTCAACAAGGTAAGTTGCCCAGTAAGTGTGGGTTTTATTTCACCATTATAATTTTTCCTCTAGGAAGTGGAGATTTCATGACATGAAATTATTGTATTTCTCTAGCGCAGCACTTTGCTGATCCGTTAACAGAAGCACTTTTCCTTCTCAGTTCATTAAGTTTTCTTTCTTGACTAAGAACTTGTTGGCAGTAGCCTGGCATGGCACTTCCGCTGGGTTGGCAGTTGGCAGTGGAATTTGCGCTGTAAGCAGAATTGCAATATTGGCATCTCATGAGATCTCACAAGAGTACAGTGTTAGGGTAGTTCAAGATGACCACCAACTGAGGGACCATCTCTGCTCTGAAGGAAATAACCTGCTCTCTTTTCAGCACTGACTCAACTGAAACGATCGTCACAGGCAGCCGGTTAAGTGTGTACGTTTAATTTTCCATAATATAAAGTTGTTGCGTTTTGTATTTCAGACCATTGCCCTCTTGAACATTTACCGTAACCCTCAAAACTCTTCCCAGTCTGCTGACGGTTTGCGCTGTAAGTTCATACAAGTTCCTTCCCTGGTTCCCTGGGCTTGCGTGTCAGAGCTCAGTGTCCACTCCACCTGGTCTGCTGTGCTATGTCAAGAGCCGCCTTCACCACCAGAGGTGGCAGGAGCTGTTGTCCCCACTGCCCTCTGCTGGACCCTACCCCTAGTCAAAGATGGCAGGAGCTGGCAAGGGCACTCCTGAAACAGTTGGGACCTGCTGCTCTTTCCTCCCTCCGCACTTGGACCGTCACCCGGGATGTACTGGGACTGAGTTTGAGGTCTGTTCTTCCCTCTGAAGAGCAGCAGCATCTGAACAGTTCTCAACTTCCAGAGCTCTCTAGTGCAAATTGCTTTGAATTTCTCAGATTTTTGTCTCTTGAGCCTTATTTCCATAAGCTGCATCTCAGAGGTCATCCCCTAACTGTGAAGGCCTTGTTGTGAGTTTCCCAGGTGAGGGGCTGGAGCTTGCACTGACCCGAGTGCTCCTGCCACACCCACAGAGATGCTCTAAAGCCAGATGTGCGCTTGGCGGAAGAGCACTCGGTGTCCAGCCACCCACTCTGCATAGGTAGAATCTTGAGCTCCAGGAGGCTGTGTTTGGGAATGAAGGGCACTTGGCGGGGCAGCAGATCTTGACTGGCATCAGTAAACATCGCCGGTTTCTCTGTGTACTGGAGATTATGTGGGTTGTGAGTAAACTGTCCAGCAGTAGTCACTGGAGTACAGCATTGTATTAACAGTAGTCATTGGAGTACAGCATTGTATTAACAGCTGGACTCCTGTCAAAATTAGTCCAAACTGAAAGCGGTAAAAACTGTTAAAGCTGCCTCTGGGTAGCCAGAGGCTGAATCAAGCACACCCTTGACCGGAACCCTCCATCTGTTCTTGGCCAATCCTGGGTCAATAAATGGATCCAGGACCACTGCCCCTGGAGCTGGCCAGGCTGGTGGACTTGGGTACACATTTCTGCGTTAAGGGGTGGGCTTTTCTTCTAAGTTTTCCTGCTGAGGTACTGAAATGTCGAGGCTAACCCTGATATGACACAGAGTTCTTTCTAAATTTGATGGTAGTATTCGCCTGGTTTAAGTGATCTCTGTTTAAATACTTGGTTTTTTTTAAGAAATAAGGTCATGCCAGAGGTGGTGGCACACGCCTTTGATCCCAGCACTTGGGAGGCTGAGGCAGGTGGATCTCTGTGAGTTCAAGGCCAGCCTGGTCTATATATCAAGTTCCAGGCCAGCTGAGGCTACAGGGAGACCCTGTCTCAAAAGGTGGGGGGGGGTCCAGTAGGTAGAGGAAAGTATTTATCATTTTATTGAGTAATGTCTGTTCGTGACAGGCTCCACTCCTCCTTGCCCTGGTTGTTCCCTGGGGACCTTGCTTTCCTCACAAGAGGACTTTTCATAGTTCTGTCTGTCTGTATTTGCAATTCACATGTTTTTATAGATACTATAAAGGTTCAGTTGTTCATTTCTGGGGTCCTGATCCTACAGTTGAAATGAAACTTAATTCTTCATTTTAGAAAGAATCATTTTCCACCTTTTTGTGTGTAGAAAATAAGCTTCATTTGCTTGAGTTATAACTGAATATGAAATAATGAATCCTACCTTAAGAAAAGTATTCTCTGGGGCTGGAGAGATAGCCTAGCAGTTAAGAGCACCGACTGCTCTTGCAGAGGACCTGGGTTCGATCCCCAGCACCCACATGGCAGCTAAGAACTGTCTGTAACTCCAATTCCAGGAGAACTCTAGTTCCAGGGGAATCCGACACCCTCTTCTGACCTCTGCGGCATTGCACGACACGGGTGCACAGACCTACATGCAGACAGTACACTCAAACACATACAAAAACAAAGGGAAAAAAAAAGTATTCTGTAAGAAAGTGGTCATTTTCTAAGTTGTAATACTTAAAATCTTTTGAGCCGCTTGGTTTTCTATCTCATGAGTGTTTAATGTACTGGTCCTGGCCTTTTGGGTCATTCTTACTGATAGAAATTGAACAGAGCAAGTGTAGGTAGCCAGGCTTTTAAAAGCCACCAGAATGTTCCTAGAATTGTTAAAACTTTGAACATGCCAATTTTTTTTTTCCCTTTCCACATTCTTTCTGATACAGAAGGCATTGGGGTTTTAGTTGTTACAGTCTGCCCTATGGAATGGGCTTCTCTTGGCCAGCTCTTCTGCCTGCGTCTGTCTCAGCTCAGGGGTGGACGGTGCTCCTGAGCAGAGTATTGTAATAGGCCGGCTGCTGCTGTCAGAGCTGTTGCCTGGAACATTCAGTAAGTTTGGGTTTTAAGGCAAGGCTAGTTTCCTGGAAATTCAACAGTGAGCAACACAACTAGGTAGTTTAAGAATTAGAATGTGGTGCTGGAGAGATGGCTCAGCGGTTAAGAGCACCATCTGCTCTTGCAGAGGACCCGGGTTCAATTCCCAGCACCCATATGGCGGCTAAGAACTGTCTTTAACTCCAGTTCCAGGGGAATCTGATGCCCTCTTCTAACCTCCAAGGCATTGCACGACATGGGCACACCAACCTACATACAGACAGTACACTCATACACATAAAAAAAAAAAATAAATAAATAACTTAAAAAAGAATTAGAATGTAAGTTAGTCCTTACCTTCAGATAACAAAAAAGGACTTTGGGCACAAAGACAGGGCAGTCTTGTAGCCCCATGCCCAGTCAGATGCCCTTGGTGGGTTGCACATAGGCAGGCAGGCCTATAAGCTCGCTCTTATCTAGGAAAACAGCTCATCGAGGGTGACAGTTAAAGACCCAGCTGCCAGCCCAACATGCCGTGAGCCCTGTCAGGCCCTTGCTGGCTCCTGATCCAGCTATCTGGAACATGACTTAATTGACACACCAACCCTGTGGTGTGTCTTGTGTAGGATGGGAGAACGATTATGAAGAAAAATCCTGTGCAGTGGACAGGATTTTTCTTACTGTGTGTGATGAAGAATAAACATCATGGAGAAGGTTGGGAGCTAGACCTTTCTTCAGCAGAGCATAACTTTCCCTCTGTTCAGCAGCAAAGTACTGAAGTTGTATCTTCCAATTGTCCTACGAAGTCTCTGGCCACTTGAGTTTTAATCACGCCAAAAAGTACTTTGTAGCACTCTGTGGTGGGCAGAGTGTAAAGGACATGTTAGGTGCTGAGTTCTTAATCACTCACCCTGGTTTCAGCTTCCATTTCAACCTAATAAAGGGGAAATTGTTGTGCTTACTTAATCTTAAGGAATTTTTACTTTAAAAAAACTTGTGATTCAAGAGTTATCTTTTCCCTCACACTTCTAAAAACGTGACCCCTTTGGTGCTGGTTGTGACTTAATAGCCAGAATTGAGGCTGTGGTGGGACATTTAAGATCTCATCAACTCTAAGTCACAAGTGAGTCGGTGCTCCTGTAGCATGCAGCACTGGCCTGCTGTCTCTAGACAGGCGTGTGTCACTGTAGCAGTTGAGCTTGAGGACTGGCGCTGCTGCAGGGCTCTCACCAGCCAGATCTCTCTTTATTGCAGGTGCTGTTAGCGACGTGGAGATGCAGGAGCACTATGATGAATTCTTTGAGGTGAGAACCTGTGGGGGTGGTGGCCTGCTCGGCCTCACCACATGTGAGACTAGAGCGAGAGCGGTGGTGACCCCTCACTTGGCCTGTGCGGCCTCTAACCAGCTCTTTTCTCCCTTCAGGAAGTCTTCACTGAGATGGAAGAGAAGTATGGAGAAGTGGAAGAGATGAATGTATGCGATAACCTGGGAGACCACCTAGTGGGGAATGTATATGTCAAGGTATAAAGGAATGGGGGTCTGGGCACTTGGGTTTGCTGACTTCTGTTCTTCCAGCTGCATCTTTTTGGGGTACTGGTGGCTGAGGCATGGCACAATTTACCTATGTGAGCATGTAGTAGCTAGTGGGGTAAGTGGATATTAGTACAACATGAATAGCCAGCATTTTTATTTCCAGTTTCGCCGTGAGGAGGATGCGGAGAAGGCTGTGATTGACTTGAATAACCGCTGGTTCAATGGGCAGCCCATCCATGCAGAGCTGTCCCCCGTGACAGACTTCAGGGAAGCCTGCTGCCGCCAGTATGAGATGGGGTAAGTGCAGGGCATCTTTGTGCTGGCCTGAGCGTTGGCCGCACTCCACGAGGGTGCACAGGTGGAACGAGCCTCTGATTCTGACCCACAGGGAGTGCACTCGAGGAGGCTTCTGCAACTTCATGCATCTGAAGCCAATCTCCAGAGAGCTGCGGCGGGAGCTGTATGGACGCAGGCGTAAGAAGTAAGTCCATCAGGGTGTGCGGAACAAGGTGGAGTTGCTCCCATAACAGACAGAAAAGCCAGGCTGGGGACCTCTTCTCTTTGTGTACCATTTCAATGCAAAGTGTGCTTGCAGGGAAGACTTCCCGCCTGCATTTTTCCATGGTGAGGTCAGGCCTCGGGAGCTTAGCGTGGGCATGGCTCTGCATAACCCCTGAAGTCTGGGACATGTGGCACTTAGTGTTCTCAACACTGCTCGTGTCTCTTGGGGTTTCTGTTGGCATTCTGAGGTGGTCTGGGTTGGCCTTGGTGGGGAGCATCAGGGCACCTTCCCTGGTTACCACTAGCAGAAGAGGAAGTCAGTGTTTAGATGAGTCAAGTGAGAGTCTCATTTCCTCCTCTCTAAATTCAGATCCCAGGCAGGGTCTTTCCTCTGTTCAACATGGGTTGGGAAAGAGACCTTCTTGTTACCAAGAGGCAACTCTCCCCACCCCAATACTGAGCCTGATGAACCCCTACCTAGCAGTTCCTAAGGAACAGGCTAGGCTTAAGGGCAACTGTACGTCAGACCAGTTTGTGTCGTGTGGGGTGGGGGTGGGGGTCTTACAGTACTGCGTGTAAATCCAGGCCCCGTTTATTTTGTGCCGTGATTTCCACAAGCATTTGGGTTGGTTCTGGAGTTACAAAATATTGAAGATAGTATAGCTGTTCAGTTCAGGACTGTACTTTTTCTTCCCTGGAGGTAGTGTCTAAAATTGGGGTGCGTCTCACAGTTGAGGCTCTCCAGTTAACTGGCTGCATCTTTTCTCCTTTATTGTTGTGTTGATTTGGTGGGTCTTGGAGGCAAGAGTGCTGATTTTGATGCCCATTTGCTTCTTGCACTGATCCAGGCATAGGTCCAGGTCCAGATCCCGTGAGCGGCGTTCTCGATCCAGAGACCGTGGTCGTGGCGGTGGCGGTGGTGGCGGAGGTGGTGGCGGACGTGAGCGGGACAGGAGGCGGTCGAGAGATCGGGAAAGATCTGGGCGATTCTGAGCCATGCTGTTTTTACCGTGTGTCTGCTAGACAGTGTTGTAGTTGATTGACAAGCCAGTTCATAATGGGATTTTTTTTAAAAAACAACAAAAAAAAAACAAAGATGGGTTTCTGAATAAAATTTGTAGTGATGCAGTATTCTCGGCATAACTTATTCCTTGTGAAAAAAATCTTCATCTTAACTGCTAATTGCATGTCCTTGAGTATGTTGCTGTCACTTTGGGTTTAAATTAAACTTTAGGGGATTAAACAATTGAGGGAGAGTTCATACAGGAAGAGTCAGCTGTCTTACATGTTATGAGGAAACCGGAGTCCTGGAGGCCAGGCTCAAGGCCCACAGCTCTGTCCACAGCTAGGGCTAGTGCCGAGGTACAGCCCTTGCGAGCACCCAGTGTCTGACTGCATCAGACCACATGTGGGATGGAGAGTGGCCTGGGCAAGACTTGTCCAAGGATACAGGTCACCTCCTCTGTGTGTCTTAGCTGTGAGTCAGGAGCAGCAATGACACCTAAGAGCATGGCTCTGAAACAAGCGTCCTTTGTTTCTGAGGCTCCTTAGAAATGACTGCTGCCGGGCGTGGTGGCGCACGCCTTTAATCCTAGCACTCGGGAGGCAGAGGCAGGCGGATCTTTGTGAGTTCAAGGCCAGCCTGGTCTACGGAGTGAGTTCCAGGACAACTGGGGCTACAGGGAGACCCTGTCTCGAAAAGACAAAAAAAAAAAAAATGACTGTTGGGTGACCACCAGCAGCCATGGCCACAAAGCCTGAGCAGTCACCTTTGTCCAAGCCCTTACTGTATGGTATCATGTCCTTTAAACTGCTTGTGTCTGGGACCTGGGGGACTGGCTGCTGCTTGTGGCCATGGCATCCCTCAATGCTGGGTCTGGGAGTATCACTTTTTTTTTTTTTTTTTTTTTTTGGTAATTTTAAGACAGGATCTCCCTTGTAGCCCCAGCTGTTCTGGAACGTCACAAAGAATCTGCCTGCCTCTGCCCCAGTGCTAGGATTAAAGGCTGCTCCACCACGCCCAGTGAGAGTATCACTTTTTCCTTTTGGGTTTTTTTTTTTTTGGGGGGGGTCTTTTTGAGACAGGGGTCTCCCTTGTAGCCCCAGCTGTCCTGGAACTCACTCTGTAGATCAGGCTGGCCTTGAACCTCACAAAGATCCGCCTGCCCCTGCCTCCCAAGTGCTAGGATTAAAGCGGTGCCACCACCGCCCGGCGGAGAGATCACTTTCTAACAGCACTATGAAGCCAATCCAAACACTGTCCAAGCAACTTCAGGGAGTTCACATGTCCCATCTCCACAGCTCCACCCTGGTCAGGAAGCCACTGTGGGTGTTCTGCGTTGTGCTGTAGTGGGCATCTGCTGGCTCCCATGCACTCAGCCCTGCTGATGGCCCAAGACATAGGCTCTGCCAGCTGCCACGCTTAAGCACTAGTCTCACAGAAGACTGATAGTGTGAGGTGACCTTGAAGTGCAATCAATGCTGCTCTGTTGTTTTGTCTTCCATCAGACTTGACATGCTGGAAGGAGGAGTTATGCTCCAGTCTCCATGCCAAAACCAGTGTGGACAGTAGTCTAGTTGGGTCAGGTGCCATGAGACCCCTGAGTCTGAAGGAAAGAAGGGCAAAAGCTGCTTTGTGGCTTAGCGCTCAAGAAGGCTTTTCCTTAGTCTGTTTGAAGTGGGAGTGTTGTGCTGGATAGCTTTAGTATCAACTTGACACACCTGGGTTGAGGGAGCCTCAATTGGGGAATTGGTCCATTGGATTGGGCCTGTGGCAATCTGTGGAGTATACTCTTGATGGTCGAGCAGTGTGGGGGGCCCAGCCCACAATGTAGTCCACCTGGGCAGTGTTGTTAAGTATAAGAAGGCAGACTGGCATGAGCCTGGAGAGCAAGCCAGGAGCAAGACAGTGACAGTATTCCTCCATGGCTTGCTTCAGCTCCTGCCTCCAGGTTCCTGCCTGAGTTCCTGCCTTGGCCCCTAAGTGAATGAACTGTGACCCGGGAGATGTAAGCTGAATAAACCCTTTCCTCCCCAAGTTGGTGTCGGTCAGAGTGTTTTGTCACAGCAATGGAACACAAACTAGAACAAGTGTCTTCAGCCCCAGTGCTGGCTGAAGAGCAGGAGGCTAGAGTCATTCACCAGAAAATGGGCCCTGTTTTCTGTCATCTGCAGTTTCTAGAGCTGATGAAAAAAAAAAAAGCCCGCGCCTGGCGAAAACCATCCAAACGTCATGGCTGGCAGACCCAAGGCAACGGGTGAGAAGAGAAAGTCTCAAAACAAACTCAATTTGTAATGAATTCAGGTCCAAACATCTCTGCGGGGTGTTTGTGTATGGTTTGTGTTCCTGCTAAAGCCAGGTAGACAACTAATGTATGATGTGAACAACCGTAGCTGCAGGACATGAAGACACTCGTACAGTTTACCCTTCAATCACCACATTTGAATTCAATGCTTTGGAGTTAACAGGCCATGCATATGTGCAGGTACATAGGAATTAACTTAAAAAATGTTATGTGTATGAATACCAGCATGTATGTGTGCTAGGTGCCCACAGCCCAAAAAGAGACCATCAGATCCCCTAGAACTGGAGTTATAGGTGGTTGTGAGCCACTGTGTAGGTGTTGGGGACTGACCCCAGGTTCTTTTTGTGTGTGTGGCGGTTTTTATAAAGTCTCACTATGTAACTCTAGCTGGCCTGTGACTTACTGTGTAAGCCAGGCTAGCCTTGAACTCACAGAGATCTGCCTGCCTCTGCCTCCTGAGTGCTGAGTGGGGATTACAGGTGTGTGTGGCCATGCCCAGCATCTACCATCAGCAAGCACTCTTAACTGTTGGCAGCCTACCACACAAACAATGTGTGCTGTACGANTCCCCACAGCTCCACCCTGGTCAGGAAGCCACTGTGGGTGTTCTGCGTTGTGCTGTAGTGGGCATCTGCTGGCTCCCATGCACTCAGCCCTGCTGATGGCCCAAGACATAGGCTCTGCCAGCTGCCACGCTTAAGCACTAGTCTCACAGGAAGACTGATAGTGTGAGGTGACCTTGAAGTGCAATCAATGCTGCTCTGTTGTTTTGTCTTCCATCAGACTTGACATGCTGGAAGGAGGAGTTATGCTCCAGTCTCCATGCCAAAACCAGTGTGGACAGTAGTCTAGTTGGGTCAGGTGCCATGTGACCCCTGAGTCTGAAGGAAAGAAGGGCAAAAGCTTGCTTTGTGGCTTAGCGCTTCAAGAAGGCTTTTCCTGTAGTCTGTTTTGAAGTGGGCAGTGTTTGTGCTGGATAGCTTTAGTATCAACCTTGACACACCTGGGTTGAGGGCAGCCTCAATTGGAATTGGTCCATTGGATGGCCTGTGGCCACATCTGTGGAGTATTCTCTTGATGGTCGAGCAGTGTGGGGGGCCCAGCCCAACATATGAGGTAGTTCCACCTCTGGCAAGTGGTTTGGTTGTATAGATAAGAGGCAGACTGGGCATGGCCAGGAGAGCAAGCCATGAGAGCAAGCACAGTGAACAGTACTTCCTCATGGCCTGTGCTTCCAGCTCCTGCCTGCCAGGTTCCTGCCCTGAGTTCCTGCCTTGGCGCGCCTAAGTGATGAACTTGATCCACGGAGATGTAAGCTGAATAAACCTTTCCCTCCCAAGTTTGTGAATGTCGGTCCAGAGTGTTTTGTCACAGCAATGGAAAAGCAAACTATAACAGAAATTGGTACCAGAAGTCTGGGGTATTGCTGTGACAGACCTGACCTGGTGTTTTGGGAAGAAGGATTGTGGAGGCTTTGGAACTTTGGGCTGGGTAAGACATTGAATGCCTATAGATTGTTGCTGTGGACCTTGGAGCAGTTTTGCTGAGGATTTGTAGAAGATCGAGGCCTGGGCTGTGAAGTTTCTAGTTTTCAAAGGGGAACAGAGATTATCAGGACTGTGTAATCTGTGGGTTCTGTTCAGGCTGGGGCTGAAAAAATCAGTTGTAAGTAGTATACAAGAGACCCAGAACCTGAAGTGAAATCTTTGTTGTACTGGGAAAATTGTTGCTGGTTAGCTGGGGCTGAAAACATCAGCTGTAAAGAGTTAACAAGAGACCAGCATCAATGTGGTTGAAATCTTCTGGGAAGAATTTCTCAGGGTCAGCACACAGAATGCCTGTGTTCAAGAAGGGGCCTGAGCCTCCATCTCAAGTCAGAAGCAGGACTTCTCGGTAACGTGAAGAGTCTCCTATATGGTTCTGGTGTTGAAATTTGAGGGAGGGGGTCACAGAGAGCAGCTGAGGCTTGCACTGTGAGAGGTCAGGAAAGACCATGGTGGAAGTGCATCTCGGTGCAGTGAAGACCCAGGATTGCAGGGATCATGGAGAGAGAAGCTGAAGCTCTGCACCAGGAGAGGTCAGAAGAGACCATTGAAGGTGCTGCCTCAGTTTCAGTGGCCACCTCTGGCTTTTTTGGAGATGCCAGGATCATGGGTCATGACCACCAAGAGCAGCGGCAGGTGTGGAGGCTGGAATGGAGTCAGCCTGGGCCTGTGAGGTGAGCTGTGTTGTGTCACGGATGGCCAAGTTGGAGAGGGGGAGCTGCAATGAGCCTATACCCTGGAGCCAGAAAGATCGTTGTGAGTGAGTCCCGGGGGTCCAGCCTTGAGCTACTTGCTGGACTTAGGTTTTGTGTTAGTGCGCCTGATTCTTCCCTTTTGGAATAAGACAGTACTTGTTTGGATTTTACAGCAGCCCACAGTTAAAGACTTTTAATAACTGTTGAAACTTTTAAGTGTTTTGACATTTTAAGGAGCTGTAGGGTTTTTAAGGTTGTACTGTCTTAGGTGTAATAATGTTAACATCATACTTTGGGGATAAGAACTGGAAAGGTGGTGTTTTAATAGCTGAGTGTGTTTTGTGTGTCAAGTTGACAAGGTGGTCCAATTGTGCTGGATAGCTTTAGTATCAATCTGACACACCTGGGTTGAGGGAGCCTCCAATTGGGGAATTGGCTCCAGGGGATTGGCCTGTATCAGCGGCTATATCTTTGGAGTATTCTCTTGATGGTCGAGCAGTCGGGGAGGGCCAGCCCACAATGATAGTGCCACCCTGGGCAGGCAGTATAAGAAGGCAGACTGCGCATGAGCCAGCTGAGAGCAAGCCAGTGAACAACACTCTTTCATGGCCTGTGCTTCAGCTCCTGCCTCCAGGATCCTGCTCTGAGTTCCTGCCTTGGCTCCCTTAAGTGACATGAACTGTGACCCGGAGATGTAAGCTGAATTAAAACCCTTTCCTCCCCAAGTTGGTGTCGGTCGGAGTGTTTTGTAACAGCAATAGAACACAAACTAGAACAAGTGTCTTCAGCCCCAGTGCTGGCTGAAGAGCAGGAGGCTAGAGTCATTCACCAGAAAATGGGCCCTGTTTTCTGTCATCTCAGTTTCCTAGGTTGATTGAAAAAAAAAAAAGACCGGCGCCTGGCGAAAAACCACAAACGTCCATGGCTGGCAGACCCCAATTGCAACGGGTAGAAGAAGAGAAAGTCTCAAAACAAACTCAATTTGTAAGAATTCAGGAGTCCAAACATCTCTGCGGTGGTGTGTTTGTGTATGGTTTGTGTTCCTGCTAAAGCCAGGTAGACAACTAATGTATGATGTGAACAACCGTAGCTGCAGGACATGAAGACACTCGTACAGTTTACCCTTCAATCACCACATTTGAATTCAATGCTTTGGAGTTTAAGCAGGCATGCATCATGGCAGGTACAAAATAAAGGAAATTAAATTACTTAAAAAATTATTTATGTGGTATGATACAGCATATGTGTGCATGGATGCCATCCCAAAGACCATCAGTCCTAGAACTTGATTGATGGTGGTTGATGAGGGCCGAATCCCCTAGAACTGGGTTTGTGTTGAGCACTTTGTAGGTGTTGGGGATGACCCCAGGTTCTTTTTGTGTGCTGTGGCGGTTTTATAAAGGTTCCCCACTAGTGTAATCTTCTATGCTGGCCTGTGACTATACTGTGTAAAGACCAGGGCTAGCCTTGAACTCACAGAGAGATCTGGCTGTCCTCTGCCTCCTGAGTTGCTGAGTGGGGATTACAGGTGTGTGTGGCCATGCCCAGCATCTTACCATCAGCAAGCACTCTTACTGTTGCAAGCCTACCCATCACACATGCTGATGCGTGAGTATCCCGCCCTATATGGATGGCGCCGACTTCCTGATTCGCTAGAACAACAACGGCTGCTTCCCGCCGTTGCCTTTTGCATTGGAACAAACTGCACATGCTACTACTCGAGCAACTCTCTGAGCCCAGCCCTTGAGCCATCGCCTTGAGGCATCAGGGCACTGCACCAATCCAGAGCATACACGAGCCCTCTACACTGCTATATAAGCATGCACAATGCCCCATTTCGGGGTCCTTCCACAAAAGAGCTGTGACAAATAAATACTGCTTGCACAAGAATCCTGTTGTCCGCGTTGAAGTTTGCCAGCGGGATGACTTACTTGCGCGACGAAGTGGTGCCAGAAGACCCGGGACCTGGGAACTTGCCATCGCTGGCGACGAGAGGACCCTTCGAACTTCCGAAGTGGATTCAGAACTGCCTCAGGTATTAATTTTAAAGTTAGTTCTGAAAGATATGCTTTCTCTGACGATCTAGAAGGGATTGGAAGTTGCCTATATTATTTTATTGGTTGTTTGTAATTGTCCTTTACTCATGTTTACCTCTCTTTGCTAGGACGACAAAAACTGTAAAAAAGAGAATAGGGAAAGGACAACAAGCCCTTGGCCGGACCTTCCAGAAAGCATTAGACAACAGAATAGGAGTGAAAGTTAGATGCGCATTCAAAGAAAAAAGAGGATGCTAGCGAGATTATTAATAAAGGTACCTTATACCCATTTAGAGACCTACAAAGCCCTGACTTAAATGATTCAATTCTAATGGAATTACCTGCATCTGAGAGAAGGAATTAGAGGAGGAAAACAGCCCCGGTACAAAATGAACACTTTCGCCACCGCCGCGAAAGAAAAGGTTAAAACTAAGTAAAAAAATAAACAGGGTTTTTCCCCACTTAACTCTCCCGCTCATCCCCATCTTGATTTTTACTGATGGACTACTTTTGGTGGAGTTGAAACGCTTTTTTCAATCTGCGGTTTGTGTAGTTTGGTGCTTTGTTCAAGTTAAGTGTTTTCAAAGAAAGTATGTTTGCATGTATAGATTTTTTTATACAGTCTTAATATTTGACTGCTGAGAAGTTTTTATTAGTGCTATTAAAACTTTCATTTAAAAGACGTTTTTCATACTGAACTCCAGGGTTATATCTGTGAATGAAATCGAAGCCTGTGTGGTAATCTACCAAATGGCAAAAAGCAACATACACCATTTGATTTTTAACTTTTTTTCTCTAATATCAATCTTGCATTAACCAGAGCTATTTCCAGATTAATTTTGGTCAGCTAGAGATTTGGAAAAACAGCTACCCCATTTATTTCCAGAGTTGAAACATAACCATATTCAATGAACCTTGAAAGTTAAGGTTAAAAAATATTGCTCTGTGAGCTCTGTACTACTAGTATTAGAAGCTAAAAAAATCTTCCATTGCAGCAAATGCTTTAATGCTTTCCATTATATGTGATTGTCATGCCTTTAGAATCTTTGATTACTATGAGAAGGGAAAAAGACTTGTTGGCTAATGTTTGCCTTTAAAAGGCTGTTGTTACAGCCCTTACAAAGGGAATAATTGTAGCCGGGCATGAGTGGTGCTTGCCTTTAACCCAGCACTTGGGAGGCAGAGGAGCGATCTCTGGGATCGCCAGGACAGCTGGGGAATACTGTCGGTCTGTGTTTCCCTAAGCCAATAGCTCATTTCGTCATGAATGCTAAAACTCTTCTTCCCCGCCTCTTTTGTACTAATTCATTCTTTAGATGTACAGCGCTTTGATATATAACTATCTAGCCGATTTAATGAATAAGAACTTCATATTAAGTGGAGCTTGTGCTTCCATAAGGAGTAATATAAATGACAGCCTCAGAATGTGTTCAAATGTATAATCAAACTGCTACATTGTTTGAGCCCCTGATACGCCTGGGAGGGCCAGTATGATCGGACATGGCCTATCTCTCAGCCAAAGGGTCCAGTTAAACCTAAATGGTCACCCTTCTGTACTGGCGAGGAAACAGCTTTTGCCCCCTTGGACAGGATGCCAATCACGGGGATTACGCTGGACAATTAACGGATTTTACCTTTTTGAATACTTCTACATTTGAACTATGGCAGATAGCCCAGCTTGGCTGTGAGCGGAAATATTCTGGCCTGTGTGTGACCAGCATCCGATATCAAAACTTCACAAGGGTAGCAAATTTGTCTAACCAATTTTCTAGATATCTTTTAGGTAATTGGACTGAAGAATTTGACAGCTTGATGAAACAACTTCGTATGGCTTATTGTACTGTAACTCGAATAGAGTGGACGCCTCCCTTGCTGAGGGACTGGCCTCCTGGATTACCGTTGATGTCTCACACTTCAAAGAATGGGCATGGGTGGCAGGGTTTGGCCTACTTCTATGTGGAGGGATTATAATTATGCTCTAGATTATGTGTAGGCTCCATGCCAACATCAGCGCGATAAAGTAGTCATTGCACAGGCTTTTGCAGCATTAGAGGTAGGCTCCTCCCCAAACATTTTGCTTAGTATGCTGGAGAAGTAGTCAAAGACGGGAAAGACTTGCTGCATGTATTACCAACCTTAGACAGGGAACAAACCTATGTTGTTTGTTTGACCCCATGATGGTTAAGGAATACCTCTGCAGGGTCAATCTAAGACAGGCATTCTCCCATCCAATTTTAATAGAGTCTCTAACAGGTCATGTCGCCCCTGAATCCCAGAGACCTTGCTCTATTAAAACAGAAAAGGGGAACTGTTGGCAGCCTACCACACAAACAATGTGTGCTGTACCACGCCCTAAGATTGCGCCGGATTTCCTGAGTCGCTAGAACAACAACAAGCCGCTTCCCGCCGTTGCCTTTGCATTGGACAAATTGTGCATGACTACTACTCTCTGAGGCCCGCGCCGTGGGCATGCTAATGAGGCATCAGGGCACCGCACCAATCCAGAGCATACACAAGCCCTCTAGACTGCTATATAAGCAGTGGCGTTCTGCCCATTTCGGCGGGGTTCCTTCTTCCTAAAAGAGCTGTGCATAATAAAATACTGCTCAGAAGAATCCTGGTGTCCGCGTGAAGTTCTTGCCGGCGAGACTACTGCGCGTGACACTTAACCACTTGAGCCATCTCTCTGACCCCCAGGAATTACCTTAAATCACTTTTTCTTTTGAGACACGGTCTAATATAGCTCTGACTGGCCTTGAACACACCACATAGCTCAGATGGTCTTGAACCCATGATCCTCCTGCCTTCACCTCCTGAGGCTGTGATTACAGCCATGCTCCAGCACTCCTGCTTTGTATGGTGCTGTGAATCGATCCAGGGCTTCATGTATGCTAGGCAAGCTCTTCCTGTGGAGCTACATCCCAGGCCCCTTCTGAACATTGATCACTTGGGGACACCCATCTGTTCAGGAGAGAAGAATGCACTTTGTCTGAGCCGGATATGGAGAAGGGATGGCAGTAAGCTACCACAGGGTCCAGAACCGCCTGGTTCCCAGACTGAGGCCAGACTACACATTGCCTTTACATTAAAGCCTCAAAATCAGAGAAAACAATATAATAATACCAGTTCTGTAACCTTTGGATGGAAGGAGTCTGCAAATGGTTTACACTAAGGATCTGCCAACACTCCCATAGTGTCCCCGGAAAACCTCACATGAAGTTGGTATTCCAGGCAGAAATTGTTGCTTTCCCAGAGGAGAAATGGAGCTCTTAGCCTGTGGGGCTTTCTAACTAACCCCTACCAGCTTCACAGTCTCATTAGAGGAAGAAGGGCCACTTTTTTTTTTTTTTGTCTTTTTGAGACAGGGTCTTCCCATGACCCCTAGCTGTCCTGGCAACTCACTCTGTTAGACCAGGCTGGCCTTGAAACTCACAACACCGATCGCCTTGCCTCTGCCTCCCAATGCTTAGGCATTTAAAGGCATGCGTCACCACACCAGGCTAAACATTTTTTCATACAACCAACATCATTTCTCAATCAAAATTAGAGTCATTTCTCTTTCCATGCCCTCCACCCCACCTAAGTTCATGCACTTTGCCATACATGTCCTGCATCTTTTTCCGAGTCTTTCCAGAGCTTTTTTCAAAGCCAGAGGCTTATTGTTCTGGGGAGAACTGCTCCAGTCGTTTTTTTCCAGTTCTTTGGTTATCGTTGTTTCCTCCAACTTGTATTACTTCAACGTGTATGTGTGGCTGTTATATATATATATATATTAAAATTATTGTCATCTGGAAAAACAACTGTATGTTTATTTCCAAATCATATTTTGGGGATTCACATTTTTCACATTTTACTATATTACTTTAAAAAAATGCATTACAGCCGGTGCGTTGGTGGTGCACGCCTTTTAATCCAAGCAACTTGGGAGGCAGAGGGGCAGGCGGATCTTTGTGAGTTTAAGGCCAGCCTGGTCTACAGAGTTGAGTTCCAGGGACAGCTGATACTACAGGGAGACCCTGTCTTCAAAAAAGGCAAAAAAAAAAAAAAAAAAAAGATGCATACATATCCTCCACCCATATACCAAAATTCCAAAGTCTGAAAATAAATGGCAGGTTAATTCTAGGACCTGTTAAGGGATTCACAATATAAGAGCACAGTTGCTTTCAGATCATGAGTAATATAACATTAACATTGAAGGCAGGCATGGTGGTGCATGCCTTTAATCCCAGCACTCGGGAGGCAGAGGCAGGCGGAGACCCTGTCTCGAAAAAGGCCCCAAAAAAAAAAAATTTAACATTGCTCAGTTTGCCTTACAACTAGGTACTTGGTGCTAGCATCCACTGTGTTATTTCACTTAGCATAATGGCTTCCAGTTCCATCCATTTACCTGCAAATTTCATGATATCATCTTTCTTTACTGCTGCATAGAACTCCATTGTATATATGTACCACATTTTCTCTATCCACTCATTGCTTGAGGGGCACTTGGGTTGGTTCCAGCTCCTTGCTATTGTGAAGAGAGCTGCAATAAACATGGCTGCATGTATCTCTGTAATAGGCATTGGTTCCCCCTGAATTTCGGGCAGTTGTTAGCTGCTAGGTGGCTGCTGGGAACTGAATCCAGCTCTTCAAGAGTAGCCAGTGCTCTTAACCACTGAGCCACGTCTCCAGCCCTTAATCTGCTATTTTTACAGTGAGGGGGGCAGGGCATGTGCATACAATAGTGCACATGTGGAGGTCAAAGGACAATGGAATCAGTTCTCTCCTTTCACCACATGGGGTCTGGGAAGCAAACTCAGGTTATCAGGCCTGATAGTAAGCACCTTTATGCCCTGCGACACCCACCATCCTGCAGGCTCCTGGGAACTGACACCCACCATCCTGCAGGCTCCTGGGAACTGACACCCACCATCCTGCAGGCTCCTGGGAACTACCTCCAGGAGCCCATCTGAAATCAGAACCAACCAGATGGCCAGTTCTGGTCCATAAAGTGCAGTTGATCATGACAGGTGTCCTCTTTAAGTGGGAATTTCAGGAGTGTGGACAAGATGGGCCAGGTCCACTCCAGCACCACGGAGCTTCTGCTATCCTGATGTTTGCAGACAGCGTCAACCCACATGGCCATCCCTGGGTGTGTTCATCTCTTCTCCTAAGGACAGCGTGGGTCAGGAGCCACCTTAACTCAATTTAACTTAATCCCCAGTCTCTACATTTACACTCCACGATGCTGGGGCTTCAGTGAAAGAATGTAGAGGACACAGTGGAGCAGCTTGGCCCTCTCCTGCAGAAATGCTGACTCAGGACTGTGGGTGGTCAAGGCGTGCCTGACCCAGCCTGCTGTGCTCCCTAAGGGAAGGAAGGGCAAGACAGGAAGACACAGGTCCAGGTTGGTGCTTGTATTAATTATTTGTCTCATTGTTAATTCTGGCTTCTAGTTTGGGAGCTGTCCATCCTTGTGGCAGAGCACAGCGGGAGTTCCGGGCAGCTGGTCACATTGCTTCTGCTGTCAGGAAGCAGAGAGAGGAATGCTGGGGCTGTGCTTGCCTTCTCCATTTTATTTAGTCCTGACTACATTTAAGGCAGGTCTTCCCATCGTAATTAACCTGATCTATGTAATACTCAGGGATACACCCAGAGATCTTGTCTCCATGGCAATTATAAATCCCATCAAGCTGACAAAGATGATATTAACCATTACAATTATTGATGGGGACCATTCCATTTCGAAATGGTCAGAATAAAGATTAGAATCCACTTAATAAGGCAACAACGTGGGGCTGGAGAGATGGCTCTGTGGTTAAGAGCACTGGCTGCTCTTGCAGAGAGGACCTAGGTTGGATTCCCACCACCCAGGGGGATCTGATGCCCTTTTCTGTTCTTTGTGGGCATTGCACGACACGGGTGTACTTACATGCAGGACATACATTCATAGACATAAAAACAATTTGGGGCTGGAGAGATGGCCTAGCGGTTAAGAGTGCCGACCGCTCTTGCAGAGGACCCGGGTTCAATCCCCAGCACCCACATGGCGGCTGAGAACCGTCTGAAACTCCAATTCCAGGAAAACTCCAGTTCCAGGGGAATCCGACACCCTCTTCTGACCTCCGCGGCATTGCACGACACGGGTGCACAGACCTACATGCAGACAGTACATTCATATGCATAAAAAAGTAAGAAAATAAAAAAAAAAAGAAAAATGTGACTATTTCAGGTGAGGTAGCATGTGCCTTTAGTTCCAGGACTCGGGAGGCAGAGGCAGGAGAATCTCTGTGAGGCCAGCCTGGTCTACATAGTGAGTTCCAGGCCAACTAGGAGTACAGGGAGACTCTATGAAAAAAAGAGAAAGGAAGAGAGAGAGAGAGAGAGAGAGAGAGAGAGAGAGAGAGAGAGAGGAGAGAGAGAGAAAAGGAGGAAGGAAGGAGGAAGGAAGGAAGGAAGAAAGGAAGGAAGGAAGGAAGGAAGGAAGGGGAGGAAAGGTTCTGTTGACCTCAAGCACCATTCCTTTGTCTCCTAGTGCTGCATTGAAGGTGTAAGCTGCCGTGCCTCACGCATCTGTGTCCTCAGCACCCTGTGGTTCAGGTTTGAATAGAGGGCCAGAGGCATGCATATGAAGAAGTCCTAGTCAGGGTGGGGTCCTTCTCAAGGTCACTGGCTGATCCCTGGTCTCTCTTCCAAGTGGATCAGACAAACAGAGCAGTGGAAAATCTCTTCCAGGAGACAAGTTCATCTCCGGCTGCACTGGGCTTCAGCCCTGCCCTTCGTCCTGGGGAGACTCCTGAGGAAATTCCGATTCCGGTCCTTTGTCTCAACAATCTGATAGCCTGTGGGAGGGGTTCAGGTGTGTCTGCAGGGTGGCTTCCTCTAGGCCAAGACCTCAGCGTCCTGCTCAGCTGTGTGACCTCCAAAATTAGCTGTTTGTGGTGGAGGGAGAAGTTAAGGGTGGGTGGGTGGGAGTTAGTAATGGTGCTTGGAGCACAGTGTGCACTGGAGCAGAGTGTGCCAACTAAGGAAGGGTAAGCGGGGAAAGAATTTTGACCTTTTGTGTGAATCCTTCTGCCCCCCACCCTGCGTCCCAGGTTTTGGTATGAGCAGGATTCAGAATCACATCTTGCCAACAAATCGTTGGAGGATCGCCCCAGTGCCTAGATCTCAGGAGCCCCTTTCTTATTCGTTCACTCATCGCCCATGCTCAGGAGTTTTGCATTAAGCATATCCTTGAGGACAAGAATGCACCTTTCAAGCAGTGTAGTTATGTATGGACAAAGAATGGAAAAAGATGTCCCAGTGCCCCCCCCAAGCCAGAGAAGAAAGACGGGGTGTCCTTCTGTGCTGAACATGCCCGTAGAAATGCACTAGATCTTCATGCTCAAATGAAGAAGAACCACCCAGGGCCTATGGGTGAAACACTCCTGTGCCAGTTGAGCTCATAATGCTAAGGCAGAGCTGGGCTCTCAAACACCAGAAAGTAGTCGCAGAGAAGCCAGCCGAGTACTGGATGAAGACAGCTGGAGTGATGGGGACCAGGAACCATCACTGTGGATCAGACATGGAGAGGTAACCCTGACAGTGAAGCTGATAGCATAGACAGTGATCAAGAAGATCCTCTAAAACATGCTGGTGTCTACACAGCTGAAGAGTGGCTCTTATTATGCATGAGAAGCTAATTTGCAGTCTTTATACATTGATCAGTTTAAGCAACTACATCACCTGCTCAAGGAGAAGAAACGCTGTTACTTACATAGTCGCAAAATGGAACATGAAGCTCTAGGTAGTAGTCTCCTGACTGGTCCAGAGGGTCTTTTGGCCAAAGAAAGAGAGAACTTAAAGCGATTAAAATGTCTTTGGCGATACCGCCAACGCTATGGAGTAGAAGCATTACTACACAGGCAGCTGAAGGAACGGAGAATGCTGGCCACAGACGGTGCCACCGTACCACTCGTTCCAGTCAGAGGTGCTTAGCCTTTGTGGATGATGTACGTTGTTCCAATCAGTCTCTTCCAATGACCAGATACTGCCTTACCCATATTTGTCAGGATACGAATCAGGTTCTCTTCAAATGCTGCCAGGGATCTGAAGAGGTACCCTGCAACAAACCAGTTCCTGTAAGCATCTCTGAGGATCCCTGCTGTCCACTGCATTTCCAGTTGCCTCCCCAGATGTATAAGCCGAGCAGGTACTGTCTGTGCCAGAGGATCTGGAAGCCGGCCCCCAAGGATCTGTACTTGAGTGCTGCCTAGCTTAAGCCCATTGAGAGTTTACCACTTGGATGTTGTGGGTGACGGTATGCAGTGTCCTCCATCACCCTTGCTTTTTGATCCTTCACTAACCCTTGAAGATCATACAGTCAAAGAAATTGCTGAAGGTTCAGGCCAGTTGCATATGGCTGGAGATGGGCCCAGATCCCAGGGACCTCAAAATTCAGACAAAACCTGTGCATCATTCTCTCAAAGTGAATTGACTACTTGCAAATGGGAAACTAGAGCCCACATCTATCAGTTGACAATTTGTTTTGGGAACTGTTTGACTCTGGTGGGTTTGAACTTAATTCTTCAAACAAGTATAATCTCTGATCTTTTCTCACCAAACAGGGACAACCCAGATTACATCGTTTTTTCTTTTGGGTTATAGAATGCTATTGACAAAACAAATAGGGGTTGGAGAGATGGCTCAGTGGTTAAGAGCGCCAACTGCTTTTGCAGAGGACCTGGGTTCTATTCCCAGCACCCACAGGGTGGCTAAGAACCGTCCTTAAGCCAGGTGTCGTGGCTCACATCTTTAATCCTAGCACTCATGAGGATCTGTCAGTTCAAGGCCAGCCTGGTCTACAGAGTGAGTTCCAGGCCAGCTGGGGCTATAGGGAGACCCTGTCTCAAAAAGACAAAAAATAATAATAATAAAAATTTAAAAAATAAGGAAAAACCAAATTATCATTGGTGACCATCTTAATAATTGATTCAGTGTTGATATTTGAGAATGTGAAAGCCCAAAGGATCTTGCAAGTTATAAAGTCTCCCCCAAACACACTTAGTAATTTTTTTGGGGGGGTGACTCGGTTTTTTCTTTATCCTTTATGTGCATGAATGTACTGTCTGCATGTAGGTCTGCACACCTCGTGCAATGCGTCGGAGGTCAGAAGAGGGCATCAGATTCCCCTGGAACTGGAGTTAAAGATGGTTCTCAACCGCCATGTGGGTGCTGGGGATTGAACCCAGGTCCTCTGCAAGAGTAGTCGGTGCTCCCAACAACTAGGCCATCTGTCTAGCCCCAATACTTAGTAATTATAAAGAGTAAAATAACTTCCAGTGCCAAGCTTGACAGACAAGACAGTTCAACCATGCCATCAAAGTCAGCACCAGAGTTAAAGACACAGCTCAGCTGTGGGAGTTGCCTAGCATGCTCAAAGCCCGGGCACCTCATAAACTGTAATCCTAGCACCCAGGAAGCAGAAGCAAGCAGCTCAGAAGTCTGAGTTCACCCTTAGCTACACAGGGAGTTTGCGGCCAGGCTTGGCTACAGAAAACCTTGCCTTACCAACAAAGGCATCAAGGGAGACAGCTAGGGCAGGCAGGACAGCAGACCCGGCAACCCTTCTCTTCTAGTTTGCTTCCTTCCTTCTTTTTTGGGAGGGGATTGGGGGGTCAGGGTCTCACTGTGTAGCCCAGGCTGGCCTTGAACTAGAGATCTGCTTGCCTCTGCCTCCTGAGTGCTGGGATTAAACATATGCCTGGCTTCTAGTTTGCCATCTGTTGCTGTGATAAAACACTGCCCAATGCCAGCTTGGGGACGGAAGGGTTTATTTGGCATACAGGTCACAGTACAACATGGAGAGAAGTGGAAGCCAACCAGGAGGAACTCTGCTTTTAGCTTCCTTCCTCCAGTTGGTTCAGCTACCTTTCAACTCACTGTGGGCCAGGCCCCTCCTACATAATGAGAAATCAGGAAACCACCCCACAGACACACCCACATGGAGGCCAGTCCCAGGGAGGAAATCCCTCAAACCAGATTCTCTTTCCAGGTGTGTCAAGTTGACCAGGATTACCCACCCCACTTTCTGTGTCCCATGACACACTTCCTGCAAGTGTGTCATACCCTGGGTCTGACCTCAAGAGAACCCTAAACAAACCAAAATCAAAGGACATTTTGCAGAGTACCTGTCCTGTGCAACTTCCAAAATGTTGATGTTTTCAAATAGAAAGATACCAAGGAACTGCTGCAAACAAAGGTGGGTGGGGAGGTGGTGGAGGCCCGTGTGGAGACAAACGGGAACCAGGACACAGTGTGTGGTCATGTTCTCTCTCTCTCTTTTTTTTTTGACAATTTTGTGATAGTGTCTCTCTGTAGCCCTAGCTGGCCTGAAACTCTCTATGTAGACCAGGCTGGCCTTGAAGGTATAAACCACCAAGCCCAGCATCTATGTTAAGTTCTTTTAAAAAAAATTCTTATTTTTTATTTTATGGGCATGAGTATACTGCCTGAATGTGTGTATGCACAATGCCCACAGAGGACAGAAGAGGGCGTCAGATCCCCTGGAACTGGAGTTATGGATAGTTGTTAGCTACCATGTGGATGCTGGGAATTGAACCTGGGTCCTCTGGAAGAGCAGCCAGCGCTCTTAAACCAATGAGCATCACTCTGGCCACCATGTTAAGATTTTACAGAAGCACTGGAGTTATGGAAAATAATCCCGTTATTAAGAAGAGACACTCACATATGCCATAGCTCGTTCTGAAAAACTAGGGGGTAGGGGAGAGACAGACAGACAGAGATGGAGACATCCACGGACATCCACAGGGAGGTACCAGTAGGAAGTCTGCATGAAAAGGCTCTGGATTTCTTTAATTCTTGGTACTGTTGCTGTTGCTTTTCTGGCAGTCTGAAATTAGGTCAGAATTGTTGATTTTTTTTTCAAGTGGGACACTATAACAAATCACCAGAAATTTAGTTTAAAATTTAAAAACGGGCTAGAGAGATGGCTCAGTGGTTAGGAGCACCGACTGCTCTTGCAGAGGACCCGGGTTCGATTCCCAGCACCCCCATGGTGGCTAAGAACCATCTTTAGCTCCAATTCTAGGGGAATCTGACATCCTCTTCTAATCTCCGTGGCACTGCACAACACGGGTGCACCAACCTACATGCAGACAGTACACTCATACACATAAAAAATAACAAATAAATGGCCGGGCGTGGTGGCCCACGCCTTTAATCCCAGCACTTGGGAGACAGAGGCAGGTGGATCTCAGTGAGTTCAAGGCCAGCCTAGTCTACAGAGTGAGTTCCAGGCCAGCTGGGACTAAAAGAGACCCTGTCTCAAAAATAACAATAAATAAATAATAAATTTAAAAAAGATGTGCTCCGTAACTTACTACCTGCGCCAATACAATGGTTATTAGACATTTCAGCAGATAACTGTGGTTATGTATTAAAAAGTAAAATAAAATAAAACTTAAAAACATGCATGCTCCTTTTTTTTTTTTTATTTTTCCTTTTTGGTCTTTTTGAGACAGGGTCTCCTTGTATCCCCAGCTGGCCTGGAACATGATCACTCTGTAGACCAGGCTGGCCTTGAACTCACAGAGATCCGCCTGCCTCTGCCTTCCAAGTGCTGGGATTAAAGGCCAGCAAAAACATGCATTTTTGTCTCGCACTTCTATAAGACAGAAGTGCAAAGTGGGGTTGGGGGGCAGACTCCCAGAGGCTGGGGGAGGGGTTTCTCCACCCCCCACCCTCCCTGCTGGAACTGGCAACTGGCCTGGAGCTCTCAGTCTGGTGTAACTCACTCAGCCCTCTGTCTCCACCTAAACTGGCACTGCGGCTTCTCATGTGACCAGTCGCTACTGTGGTTTAAGCTGCCTCACCTCACAGGACTTATCCAGCTTGACTGGCCTTACCAGGATCATATCCCCCATGTACCTGGCTTTCCAAATAAGGCCACACATAAGGGACAGAATCGAAACACTTGGGAATCTGGGGGAAAGGTATCTGGGATTCCTTCTAGCATTATTGCCCTTTTATTTTTTATTTTTTAGTCTTTTTCAGACAGTGTCTCTCTGTAGCCTCAGCTGTCATGGAACTCACTATATAGACCAGGCTGGCCTTGAACTCACAGAGATCCTCCTGCCTCTGCCTCCCAAGTGCTGGGATTAAAGACATGCACCACCACACCTGGCAATATTTAATTTTTAATTTTTTTTTTTTTTTTGGTCATTTAGAGGCAGGATCTACCTTTAATCCCAGCTGGCCTGGAACTCACTATGTAGATCAGGCTGGCCTTGAATTCACAGAGATTCACCTGCCTCTGCTTTCCAAGTGCTGGGATTAAAGGCGTGCACCACCACACCTGGCCATTCTCTGCCTTTGTATGACAAAAGAAGTTGGGGGTGGTTGGGGGTGGGGGCAGAGGGGGCTGCAGTAATTCTGAATTTATTCATAACTTCCAAGGCTAAACCCTTTCAAAACCTTTCTGTCTTGCTTAACTCCAGACCTCAGGCCCTGGCTCCGCCTCCCCCACTCCCTCCAGCTCCCTCCAGTCTGCCTACAGCCTGCTTCTCAGACCTCTCTAGAGTCTCCCTCTGGCTCTGGCAATAGTAGTTTCCAGCCCAGAAAACTCCCCCTTAGAATAAGATGTGGCCTCTCTGGTCAAATGTCACCTGCTATCAGGCATATCTGTAGTTTCAACCTAGGTCAGTAAGGCAGGAGGATTTGCAGTTGGAGGCCAGCCTGGGCTACAGAGTGAGGTCCTGGGCTGGAGAGATGGCCTAGCGGTTAAGAGCGCCGACCGCTCTTACAGAGGACCCGGGTTCGATCCCCAGCACCCACATGGCGGCCGAGAACCCTCTGAAACTCCAATTCCAGGAGAACTCCAGTTCCAGGGGAATCCGAGAATCTCTTCTGACCTCCGCGGCATTGCACGACACGGGTGCACAGACTTGCATGCAGACAGTACATTCATACACATACAGAAATAAATAAAATTAAAAAAAAATATTTATTAAAAAAAAAAAAGCAAAAGCAAATATACGAACAACCCAGAAAAGCCTTGTCCAGAGAGACGCTGGCTCTCACTAGCCCAGCATCGCTCTTCCTGTCCCCTCTCATGAGCCGACATTTTATTTATTACCTTGTCCTCTGCCCCAGGCTGAGCCGTCCCTCTGCCTGATCCATTGCAGAATCAGAACTGACGGCAGAGGCTTCGCAAACCCGCTTTGAACAGTGGTCTGTGCGCCGGGGATGGGCATCTGCTACCTAAGGCACCCAGAGTAACTCAAGGGTCTGGGACCGTATGCTCAGCCACCGGGTGGGACCCGAGAATATCAACCCATATAATTGGGTGTTTGTATGGAACAGTCTTGCTATGTAGCCCAGGCTGGCCTCGAACTCAGCACCCTGTTCCTTCACTTTCCCAAGTGCTGGATCCCGGCATGCGCCACCATGCCCAGGTTAGCCTTCTTTCTGACCTCCCTATTAGGGCGCCCTTTTGGGGGGCCGCTGACCCCGGCCCTCCTGGTCCTCCGCCTCTGAATCCCGGTTGCTAGGGCGAGCTGCGCCTCCTGAGCCTCAGGCAAGGTGTGCGGACGAGAGACGCCCACAGACGGCAGCTTCTGACTGGCAGCGCGCGGTGGGAAAGCCGTCTGCAGAGCGGATCTGTCCCAGGCCTTGGGACGCCCCGCCCCGCCCAGCCGCGGGGTCCAGAGCGCAGGGACAAGAGTTGGATGGACCGCGGCTCCTCCGGAACTTGCCAGAGCATCGTCCCTAACTGATCCGAGAACAAGCCTGCTCAACAAACAGGTGAAGCCCAGACGGCATCAAGGCTGCGGGAACGAGAGGCGGTTGCGGCGCGGGGTGGCGTCGGGCCTGGGGGCAGGGCGGCCGGGCTAGGGCGCCGAGGCTGCGGTGGGGGTGGGCGGTGGGGGTGGGGAGCGGAGGGGAGGCGCGGGGCCGCTGCTCTGCGGCCGGGGATTGGCGGGGCCGGACCTCCGCCCCCGACCCCGGACCAATCGCCGCGCTCACGGTCGGCGCCGGGTCTCTGCGAGCCGGGCCCGCCCGGGTCGCCGTCTACGCTGCACTGCAGTCTCGGGCATCCCTCTGCGCCGCCCCAGCCCTGCCCGACCCCTCGGCTGCGTCCAGGTCCAGGTGAGGTCCCGCCCGCCCGGCCGAGCAGCTCACGCACGAGGTCCCAGCCGGGTCCGCTGGCTCCGCAGGTGCTCCCACCCCTCCGCACCGAGTTGCATCAGCTGCGCCTGGACGCTCGGGGCCGTGCCAGCCCGCGTGCCCGCGTCCCCAGGGTCCCTTCATCTCCCCGCCGCCGGTGCCACCCGCGTCCCCCCAACCCCACGAAGTCCCCCACGTGGCCGCGGACCCGGAGCCAGCCGGGATCCTGGAGCCGCGGTGGAAAACCCCCGGCACTCGCTGTCTCGGTGCCGAACATCGATTTTTCGCTGTTTTGGATGGAGACCGCTGTTTCGCAAATTGCCCTTTCGGCGGGTGCTGCGGGTGGGGGGGGGACCCTGGGCCGCGGAGCGCGGCGGCTGCGGACGCGGGGGGTCTGTCCCGACGGGCGCGCAACCCTTTCCCTGTCCAGCCATCCCGGATCGCGCAGGGCCGGGCTTCCAGCTTGCACGGGTTTCCCGCACTCCGCCTCCCACACTTAGTTCCCAACTTTGTCTCCCACGCTTTGTTCCCAACCGCCTCTTCCGAAGGCCGGGTGACCAGGTGATTTGCGCAGGGGCTTGAGGACCCTCCAGAAACCCCACTGCAAGTGGCGTCTGGTATGGCCCACGCACTCGCCCCGGAGCCAGGCAGGAGGGATGCGGGATGCCCTGCAGCATTTGCGTCATGGACCGCGCTGGTCCCCGCGAGGTCGGGCTCCAGGTTCCGGGACCGTGACCCACTTGGAGGATTGCGTCAGAGTCCCCCGGAGGTGCTGGTGGCCTGGCGTGCAGGGCGCGTTCTCGGCCTTCTGGAGAGTTCCACAGTGGAGTCCACCCAGCCAGCGGGGACCCGGGGCCCAGGCGCTCCAGAGTCGAGTCCTGGGTCCGGCGGGCGCACGCTGGGAAGCCCAGCTGCATCCACAGCGCCTGGGATTCATGGATATGCCCTGAAAGCGGACACGTGTCCCCCGAGGGAGTGTGGGGCTCTAGGCCAGGCTTCGAGCCTCACCTTCGAGGGCACAGCCCCTCCTCTCTTCCTTTGCTCTTCTCCAGGCTAGTTCGAACTGGAACTCAAGACCCTCTTGTCTCGTTGGTGCTGGCATCATGGGCGGGAGTCCCCTTGCCTCTGTTTTGCGGTACCTGTTTCAGGAGATAGAGACTGCCAGCCAGTAGCTCACTTGGGTCCGCTGGGTCGGCCCTCCACTGCTTCCAGGCCAGTCTTGATGTGGGTGCCCCGTGTCCATCTCTGTTTGGAAGGTAGCTGTCATGCTTTGTTGTTTGATGGAGGGCTTTTTCTTTGTGGTGTGTGTGTGTGTGTGTGTGTGTTACTTGAGATAGGATCTCCTGTAACCTGGGGGGCTGGTGTTGAAAGTCTCAGTACAGGGTCTCCCTGTAGCCCCAGCTGTCCTGGAACTCACTACAGACCAGGCTGGCCTTGAACTCACAGAGATCCACCTGCCTCTTACTCCTGAATGGTGGGATTAAAGGCGTGCACCACCCCTTCTCCTGTTTTTTTTATTTATTTTTTATTTCTTATTTTTGTACAAGATTATGTTACTAATCAGATCTAGACCTGTGTCCCCAACCCTACCCCACCCCTACCCCACTAGAGCTCATGCATTCTGCCAAACATGCTTTTCATCTCTTTCTCAGTCTTTCTCAAAATTCTCCATGTGGAAGTTGACTGTTTTGAGCAGAAGTTCACTGTTCTGGTCAGTTCTTTGATGCAGTCCTTTCTGTTGTTGTTGTTTCCAATATGCATCACTCCCAACTACTTGGACAAAAGCTCAAGGGGCTGTGCACAAGAAATACTTACAACTACGTAATTGGCACTAGCATCCACAGATGAGGGATACCATTCATTGTTTGTTTCTCTGGAACTGTTACTTCACTTAGCATGTGTAGATGTACCACATTTTCTCTATCCATTCGTCAGTTGAGGGGCACTTGGGTTGGTTCCAGCTCCTTGCTATTGTGAAGAGAGCTGCAATAAACATGGCTGTGCATGTATCTCTGCAGTAAGATGAGTCTTGTGAGTGAGTGCATGCCCTGTTTGTTTTTTTAAATTTTTTTCTTTATTTTTATTTCATGTGTATGAGTGTTGTGTCTGCATATGTTTAAGTGTACCCATGTCATACAATGCACGAGGAGGACAGAAGAGGGTGTTAGATCCCCTGGAAATGGAGTTACAGACAGCAGTTAGCTGCCATGTGGGTGCTGGGATTTGAACCCTGGTCCTCTGTAAGAACAACCAGTGCTCTTAACCACTGAGCCATCTCTCCAGCCCCCCCCCCTTTTTTTTTTAACATTTTTTTCCCCCTGGTGCTGAGGCTAGAGCCCAAGGCTGAGCTAGTCATGTGCTAGCCGTGTGCTAGCCACTAAATTAGATACACAGCCTTCTGAATAATTTAAACTTGCAGTTTAGTCTGTGGTGCAGAATGGTAGCTATGGAGGGCAGACTGTATCTTACCACTCCATCCCTCTTAGGTGTCCTGCAACCCACTGTCCACACCTGTGCTGGTTAGTTTTATTTTATTTTTTTTATTTTTTTGTCTTTTTGAGACAGGGTCTCCCTGTAGCCCCAGTTGTCCTGGAACTCACTCTGTAGACCAGGCTGGCCTTGAACTCACAAAGATCCACCTGCCTCTGCCTCCCAAGTGCTAGGATTAAAGGCATGCGCCACAACACCCCGCTGCTGGTTAGTTTTAAGTGTCAGCTTGTCACAACCTTGAAGTCACTGGAGAAGGAAGAGTCAGCTGAGGGATTATGTAGCTCAGGTTGGCCTGTGGGCCCTTCTGTGAGGAGTTGTTTTGACTGTTGGTCCCTCTGGGAAGGTGCTGAGCTCTACAAGACTGGAGAAAACCAGCTGAGAGCAGGCAGCATGGCCATTGGTCCTCTCTGCTCCTGACTGTGGATACGACTAGCTGCTCCCCATGATGGGCGGTAATTTGGAATTTTAACCAAAACTATTCTTTCCTCCTTTGTCAATTTGATTTTTGTCAAGATGTTTATCGTAGCAACAGAATGGAACCAGGACCCACCCAAACTTTACTCCCCCCCTCCCTGGCTCCTGCCTCTGTGCCTGCCACTCTCCCTCTTGATTTGCCTATTTCGGGTCCCTCACATGCACCAGACCACAGATGAGTATTTGATTATTCTGGCCTCCTGTAATTGGAATCCTGAAGTAGTCTGTTTTATAATTGGCTTCTAGCTGGGGGGCATAGGCCTTTAATACCAGCACTCAGGAGCCAGAAGCAGGTGGATTACTGAGTTCGAGGCTAGCCTGGGATGGTCTACACAGTGAGTTCCAAGGTCTCTGTGGCTACATAGTGAGACCCTGCCTCAGTAACAAACAAACAAATGGGCATCTTTCATTTTACATGGTGTCTTCAGGGCTCATTCATTATATGTTTATGAGAGTGTGTGTATATGTCTGTGTGTGTGTGTGTGTGTGTGTGTGTATGTGTGTGTGCGCGTGCACTTGGCTTATGTGGGTGTTGGGATCAGAACTCCAGTCCTCGTGATTGATTGTGCATTGAGTGCTCTTAACTCCTGAGGTATCTCCCTACTTCCTGTCCATTAATTTTCATGGCTGAATAGTATTCCAGTGCTTGGACAGACCACATTTGTGTGTGCCCATATCCATCAGTTGGCCTCTTGGGTGGTATCTGCCTTTTGGCTTTCAGGCACAGTACTGCCGTGAACATGGATGTGCAAATATCTATTTCCATTTTTTGGATCTATGCCTAGGTGTCACATTGCTAGGTCACATGGTAGTTCTATGTTTAACCTTCTGAGAAAGAGCCAAACCGTTTTCCACAGCAGCTGGAGCATGTGCTTTTCTACCCATCCTTGCTGGACTTCTCTGCGCAGAGCCTCACACCCAGCAGGAGCTGGTCTGCCAGCTTCTCCTGAGCCAACACATCTCTGCTCCCACTGCAGGTCCCAGGATGCCTTCTGAGACACCCCAGTCTGAAGATGGCTCTGCAGGCTGCCCCCACCGCCTGGGGGTGCACTCGGGGTTAGGATGCCTGGAGAAGGGACCTTCAGGAGATAAGGACCGTCTATGGATCCGGCCAGATGTTCCAAGCAGATGCTCTTGGCAGCTCGGCAGACCCGTCTCTGACTCCCCACATCATCACACCACCCTGTAAGTCTCCATTTTGATCACAAGTTAGCTGATCCATTTCTTTGAGGGGTGAGGTAGGAGTATGTGTGGTACCTGGAAGCCATATGGTCACCAGGACCACAGCTGGGATGCCCTGCCCTGTGACCACAGTGCAGACTGGGGGTGGGGATAGGGATCACCCTAGAAAGAACTCAGGCCAGGCTCAGAGAGGCCAGAGCTTGTTTGCACTGAAGCTCAAGAGTCAGGGTCAGACCTGGGTGTCCAATAAGCTGAATAAGTGATGAGTGGGTTCAAGTCGTACACGACGAGCTGCTGGAGGAGGGCCTCTGACCTCAAGGCTCAGCAGGGAGACTGAGCATCATGCCGAACCCAAGATGGCGGACACTTGGCTAGGTACTGAGTGTTTGGCTCTGGCGGGCTCCTTTTAAGGTTGTGCAGAGACTATCATGCATTGACAGATGGCTGCCAACACATCATCTGAAAGATCTCTAACAGTCTGCATTCAGTCAGAAGCAAGTGCTAGATCATGCCTTGTTCTAAGTGTAGAGGAAAGACAAGCAGAGGTTCCTGCCCTGCCCTGCCCTGCCCTGAAAGGTGGCCTGAACTACTCGAATCCTAGGATCACCTTCATGTCCTTAGTCTAAAGTTCTCAAATTACAACAAGTGGCTATAAGGATTTATGTTTTAAATGCTGGAGCCTTATTCCCTGTCTATGGCCACTAACATTTATGATTATTGAATCAAAAGTCTGAATGAACGCCAGGCAGGTACGGGAGCATTCTCAGGGGAGTCAGAGAAGGAAATGAAAACTTGGAAACCCAGAAGCTTGCACATTGAACGGGCTCCAGTGCTGGGAGCTCAAGAGGCAGGTGGGGGCTGGTCCTGGGGTGAATCCCTGCCAGGGCGGCGCAGCACGGGAGGAGAGCCTGTGGCTGCTGGGCACGGAGAGGCAGGAGGTGAGCTGACTCCTGAGGGCTCTGAGGGCGTGGGAACTCCTTGTTCAAAGACATGGGTAGAAGCGCAGCACACACTGGCCTTAAGGGCAGGCTCGTCTTCCAAGACACTGCTGCCCTTGTCAGAAGTCATACGTGCATCAGGGAGGGAACACTAGAGGAGGCTCTACCCAGGTCCCTGCAGGAACCTGGTAGTGGGGCTACATTTTGGCAGAGAGAAAAATAGTTTGAGTGGGGTGAAGCAACCCAGCAGGTTCCAGAGGGTTCTGGGTGGGATGGGGGTAGGAGGAGGATGTGGGGGAATGTGGGGCCTGCAGAGGCTCTGAGGAGGAATTGGGATCCCTGAGGGCTTGTGGAGCTGCCGTTTGGGCCTGGCCAAGCACTGGCAGTTGAGATGGAGCCTTCACCTCTGCAAGCTTGTCTGGTGACTTTCCTGCCACCCTCAGCCACCTGCTGAGTGAACATACCTGAGTCATCTCTCCTCCACCACCACCCCCCCCAGGCACCTTGGAGGTCAGGGTCAAGAGATCTTGGGCCTGGCCCAGACTATATACTTTCCTGAGTGGAACCGAGGACAGGCTTGGGAAGGGGAGCCTGCCCATCTCCTGGCTGGTTGGGCATTTGTCCCAGGTCTTCTTGCTGGGCAAGACACCGCCTCCCTGGAAGACTGTGGTTGGAGTCCAGCCTGTTGCTGCCTGTTGGCCCCCAGGCAACTTCCCCTCCCACCCCACTGAATTCCTTCCTCCCTCCCTTGACAGGGTCAGGGGTGACTGAGGCTTCTGTTTAGCCAGTTTGGCTTCAGTGTGAGAAGCCTGAGGCAGGAAGCCAGTGCCTAGCAGTCTGGCAGCCTTCAAGCCTGGGTGTAGGGTACAGGTTCCCAGAGTGTCCGCAAGTGGGCAGGGGCAGGGAGTGTGGGCCAGCAGTGGTCTCCGAGCCAGTGGCCGGAGCATTCCATTTTGGAGACTACCTGTGAGCCATGAGAATGATGACTAGCAGTTTTGCGTGACAGGCTGGACCAGCCAACTGGCCTGTCCCCAGGCCTGCCCTAGTCGCCATCTTGCCGGGTGGGAGAACTCCGGCCCCAGGCCAGCACAGGCAGTCCCTCCCCTGGACCTCTTGTCTCTGTGCCTCTTCTCCTGGCTAGTGTTCGCTGTGGTGCCGGACCTAGGGGTGCTCTGTGGGCACGTGCCACTGCTGGTTGGCAGATAAATGAGGACCCACCCCTGAGAGGGATGAGAGCCTCACTGTTCAGGGAACTGAAGGGAAAGGTGTCCTGGCAGTCAGAGGCCGAGGGACCAGAGAATGCGGACTTATGGGAAAGGCTTTCTAGAAAGAGGCCTGGGTCTGTCTCAGAGTCAAGATTTTTTTTTCCCCAGACAGGGTCTTCCTGTACCCCTAGCTGGCCTGGAACACACTATATCAGCCAGGCTCACAGAGATTGCCTATCTCTGTCTCTAGAGTGCTGGGATTAAAGGTATGTACCACCATGCCCAGCCAAGTTGGTTTTAATTTTTTTTTTTTTAAACACATGTATTCTAGATTGGTCTGGTACTTGCTATGTAGCCTGGGTCTCAAACTCAAAGAAATCCTCCTGCCTTAGCCTCCGCTTTTATCTTTAGGAGTTTTTTTTTTTTAATATATAATTTTTTTTTTTTAAGCTGGATGAAATGGTGCATGCCTTTAATTCCAGCACTTGGGAGGCAGAGGCAGGTGGATCTCTGTGAGTTCCAGGCCATCCTGGGAGGCCAGCTACAGGGAGACCCTGTCTCGAAAGAAGGAAAGAAAAGAACTCTCCATAGGCACAGTGGCAGTCTGTCTGCAATTCTAGCACTCAGGAAATGGAGACAGGAGAATCTGGAGTTCAAGGTCATCCTTGGATACATAGTGAGTTTGAGGCTAGTTTGGGATACATGAGACCCTGTCTCTAAACAATAATAACAATAACAATAATAATTCTTACTCCCTTTTAGGCATGTGTTCCCTTCTCCAGGGATTCACCTGCTAGAGACAGTTATTTCTTTTATATTATTTTTATTTTCTGTGTATATAAGTGCACCTGTGTCATGCAATGCCTACGTAGGTCAGAAGAGAGCATCAGTTTCCCCTGGAACTGGAGGTGCAGATGGCTGTTAGCTGCCATGTGGGTGGCTGAGAACTGAATCTGGGTTCTTACAAGAGCAGCTATTGCTCTTAATTGCTGAGCCATCTCTCTAGCTCTGAGACAGCACATCTCCTTCCTTCCTTCCATCTTTAAAAAAATTTTTTTATTAATTTTTTTTTTTAATTTATTTTCATATGTGTACGAATGTATTGTCTGCATGTAGGTTGGTGCACCCGTGTCGTGCAATGCCGCGGAGGTCAGAAGAGGGTGTTGGATTCCCCTGGAACTGGAGTTAAAGACGGTTTTCAGCCGCCATGTGGGTGCTGGGGATCGAACCCGGGTCCTCTGCAAGGGCAGTTGGAGCTCTTAACCGCTAGGCTATCTCTCCAGCCCCTATTAATTTATTTTTTAATTTTTATTTATTTTCATATGTGTATGAATGTACTATCTGCATGTAGGTTTGTGCACCTGTGTCGTGCAATGCTGTGGAGGTCAGAAGAGGGCGTTGGATTCCCCAGGAACTGGAGTTAAAGACGGTTCTCAGCCGCCATGTGGGTGCTGGGGATCGAACCCGGGTCCTCTGCAAGGGCAGTTGGAGCTCTTAACCGCTAGGCTATCTCTCCAGCCCCTATTAATTTATTTTTTAATTTTTATTTATTTTCATATGTGTATGAATGTACTATCTGCATGTAGGTTTGTGCACCTGTGTCGTGCAATGCTGTGGAGGTCAGAAGAGGGCGTTGGATTCCCCAGGAACTGGAGTTAAAGACGGTTCTCAGCCGCCATGTAGGTGCTGGAGATCGAACCCGGGTCCTCTGCAAGAGCAGTTGGCGCTCTTAACCGCTGAGCCATCTCTCCAGCCCCTCCCATCTGTCTTTTTGACACAGGGTCTTCTTGCAGCCTCAGCTGTCCTGGAACTCATTCTGTAGACCAGGCAGGCTCCCCTCGAGCTCACAGAGATCCACCTGCCTCTGCCTCCCAAGTGCTGGGATTAAGGATGTGCACCACCGCTTGAGAGTTGAGAGCTCTTTTTATAAGTTAGTTATAAACAGAAGTTGCCTGGTCTTACCCCTCAGGGCAATTTGTGTTGAGTTTGATCTGGATAGTAGGCAGGATGCCATTGTCTTATTACTAAGTAGTAAATTTAAACATTTTTTTTTATTATTTATTTTTGTATGTGTATGAATGTATTGTTTGCATGCAGGTCTGTGCACCCGTGTCGTGCAATGCCGCGGAGGTCAGAAGAGGGTCTCAGATTCCCCTGGAACTGGAGTTCTCCTGGAATTGGAGTTTCAGACGGTTCTCAGCCGCCATGTGGGTGTTGGGGATCGAACCCGGGTCCTCTGTAAGAGCGGTCGGCGCTCTTAACCGCTAGGCCATCTCTCCACCCCATTCGTTTGTTTTTTAGCTGTTTAAGACCAGAGTAGGGCCGGGCCTGGTGGCGCATGCCTTTAATCCTAGCACTTGGGAGGCAGAGGCAGCAGGAGGATCTTTGTGAGTTCAAGGCCGGCCTGGTCTACAGAGCGAGTTCCAGGACAGCTGGGGCTACAGGGAGACCCTGTCTCAAAAAAAGACCAAAAAAAAAAAAAAAAAGACCAAAGTAGGACTCTGGGGGCAGCTAGTTGGCATTGCTGATCACTCATAGGGTCAAGAAGCATTTTAAAGCAAGGAGGAAACTGAGGTCCAAGGTGGTTCAGGGAGATGGGTGCTGATAACTGGAGAAACGGTTAACGTCCCCAACCGAGACAGTGCCATCTGGTGTTTAATAACCTGTAATCTGTAAGATACTAGTTGTACCTGAAGGCTAAATAAGCAAGGGCTAAAAACACAAGAATTCAACAAGAAAGAGGCTCTAGGGCCTGTTTAAGTGACAGGTGACATGGTTGGTTGGAGGTCCACAGAAGTTCTGTCCCACTTTGATCCACCGTCAAGTAGAACATGTTGGGGTCCCATCTGGGAGGATGGGCCAGGATCTTAAACAACAAACAACTTTAAGATTTACTTATTTTTAGGCCTTATTTTTTATTTTTTGACTTTAAGAGACAGGGTCTCCCTGTAGCTCCAGCTGTCCTGGAACTCACAATGTAGACCAGGCTGGCCTTGAACTCACAAAGATCTGCTTGCCTCAGCCTCCCAAGTGCTAGGATTAAAGGCGTGCGCCACCAAGCTCCGCTTTTTGGTCTTTTCAAGACAGGGTCTCCCTGTAGCCCCAGCTATCCTGGGGGCTCACTCTGTAGACCAGCCTGGCCTTGAACTCACAAAGATCTGCCTGCCTCCACCTTCCGAGTACTAGGATTAAAGGCATGCGCCACCACACCTGGCTTTTTTAGGTATTTTGGAGACAGGGTCTCCCTTTAGTCCCAGCTAGCCTGGAGTTCACTCTGTAGACCAGGCTGGCCTTGAACTTATAGAGATCCGCCTGCCTCTGCCTCCCAAGGGCTAGGATTAAAGGTGTGCACCACCACGCCCGGCTTTTTTTTTTTGTGTGTGTGTATGAGAGTACTGTCTGCATGTAGGTTGGTGCACCCATGTCGTGCAATGCCGTGGAGGTCAGAAGAGGGCATCGGATTCCCCTGGACCTGGAGTTAAAGATGGTTCTTAGCCACCATGTGGGTGCTGGGAATTGAACCTGTGTCCTCTGCAAGAGCAGTCGGTGCTCTTAACCACTGAGCCATCTCTCTAGCCCCAGGGCCTGTTGTCTTTTGCTGCTCTGTGTACCAGGCCAGCAGCTTATGAACTGCCCTCCACTCTCTCATCTATGCCTCTGGTCGTTCTGTAGGAGTGCAGGGACTTTAGACATGTGCTACTGTGCCTGGCTTTTACATGGGTCCTGGGATCTAAACTCAGGTTGTCAGGTTTGTACAGTTGACACCCTACCTGCCACTAAACCATCTTAGGCTACAATTGGATTTTTTTTTAATTTTTTAAATTTAATTTATTTTTGTATGTATATGAATGTACTGTCTGCATGTAGGTTTGTGCACCCGTGTCGTACAATGCCATGGAGGTCAGAAGAGGGTCTTGGGTTCCCCTGGAACTGGAGTTCTCCTGGAATTGGAGTTACAGACGGTTCTCAGCCGCCATGTGGGTGCTGGGGATCGAACCTGGGTCCTCTGCAAGAGCAGTCAGTCAGTGCTCTTAACCGCTAGGCTATCTCTCCAGCCCTACAATTGGATTTTTATTTCTTTATAGCTACACAGGTTAGTTTTGACAAAATAGTACTTTTTTTTTTGGTCTTTTTGAGACACGGTCTCCAGAACTCACTATGTAGACCAGGCTGGCCTTGATCTGAACACCTCTGCCTTCCTAGTGCTGTGATTAAAGGCATGTACCACCACGCCCTGCTCAGAACATCTTTTTTTTTTTTTTTTTTTTTTTTTAATGTGTAGGAGTGTTTTGCCTGCATGTATGTGAACCCATGTCGTGCAATGCCAATGGAGGTCAGAAGAGTGCATTGGATCCCTTGGAACTGGAGTTCTAGACTGTTGTTAACCACCATGTGGATGATGGGAATCCAACCCAGGCCCTCTGCAAGAGCAGCCAGTGCTCTTAACCACTGAAAGCATAGGGGACATTGTCTCTTTGTAGGACGTTCACAGGCTAGAACCCAGCATCTGAGGTCTTGTCTGAGGTCTCCTGTCTGATCAGGACAGATGACTTACTAGAGTTGTAGGGCCCTTTCAGAGGAATCCTTTTTTCTTCTGGGTCCTGGCTAACCTCGGAAAGCCAAGGCCAAAATATTGGCTGTCGTTTTTAGCCCTTCATACCCATTAGTTTAGATTCTAATCTTTGGCTATGAACCCAGAAGGACAGTTGTTTGTTTGTTTGTTTGTTTTTTTTTGGTCTTTTTGAGTCAGGGTCTCCCTGTAGCTCCGGTTGTCCTGGAACTCACTTTGTAGACCAATCTGGCCTTGAACTCCCAGAGATCCACCTGCCTCTGCCTCCCAAGTGCTGGGATTACAGGCATGAGCTACTCTGTGCAAGTAGCCAGTTTTGTTTGCTTTTAGTTTTACTAATTTAGTAGAGGAAATGATAGATTATAGTTTTAGCTTTTGTGTAATACTTAGACAAAGCTTAGACAAAAATAAATTTTGATATTAAAACACTTTTTGGGGGCTGGAGAGATGGCTCAGCGGTTAAGAGCACCGACTGCTCTTGCAGAGGACCTGGGTTTGATCCTCAGCACCTACATGGCGGCTAAGAACCGTCTTTAACTCCAGTTCCAGGGGAATCTGACACCTCTTCTGATCTCTGCAGCATTGCATGACACGGGTGCACCAACCTACATGCAGACAGTACATTCATACACATAAAAATAATAATAATTTAAAAATTTAAATACATTAAAAAAAAACAAACCTGTTTTTCGTTGGGCTTGGTGCCACATGCTTTTAATCCCAGCACTCAGGAGGCAGAGGCAGGTGGATCTCTGTGAGTTCAAGGCCAGCCTGGTCTATATTGCAAGTTCCAGGACAGCTGTAGATACAGGGAGACCCTGTCTCAAAAAGATCACACACACACAAACACACACACAACCCGTCAGTTTTCTTAGTAGTTAAAAACCTGACAAAGTTAGCCAAAGTATGATCATCTTGATAAAACAGAAAATCTTTGTTCTTCTTTAAGCTAGTTTTGTAAATGTCAATATCTTGAAAGAACATCATTAGGTTTTTTTTTTTTTTTGAGAATTAATTAATTTATTTTTGGTCTTTTTGAGTCAGGGTCTCCCTGTAGCCCCAGCTGGCCTGGAACTCATTCTGTAGACCAGGCTGGCCTTGAACTCACAAAGATCCACCTGCCTCTGCCTCCCTAGTGTTAGGATTAAAGGCATGCACCACCACACCCGGCTGTATGTATCTTTTTATTTTTTTATTTTTTTTTTTTAAATTTTTTTTTTTTATTATTTTATTATTTATTTTTGTATGTGTATGAATGTATTGTCTGCATGCAGGTCTGTGCACCCGTGTCGTGCAATGCCGCGGAGGTCAGAAGAGGGTCTCGGATTCCCCTGGAACTGGAGTTCTCCTGGAATTGGAGTTACAGACGGTTCTTAGCCGCCATGTGGGTGCTGGGGATCGAACCCGGGTCCTCTGCAAGAGCGTCGGTGCTCTTAACCGCTAGGCCATCTCTCCAGCCCCTGTATGTATCTTTTTAAAAAGTATTTGCTGGAACCAGGCGTAGGAACCAGGCGTAGTGGCGCACGCCTTTAGTCCTAGCACTAGGGAGGCAGAGACAAGTGGATCTTTGTGAGTTCAAGGCCAGCCTGGTCTACAGAGTGAGTTCCAGGCCAGCTGGGGCTACAGGGAAGACCCTGTCTCAAAAAGACCAAAAAAAAAAAAAAGTATTTGCTGGTCAGGTGTGGTAGTGCATGCCTATAATCCCAGCACTCGGGAGGCAGAGTTCAAGACCAGCTTGGTCTACATAGTGAGTTTCAGGACAGCTGGAGCTACAGGGAGACCGTATCTCCAAAAAAAAAAAAAAGCCCTCGCTACTGTGAAGAACTGGGGACCTGCAAATGGCTACTTTTTGGACGACCAAAGGAAAAGAAAGAAAAAAGAGTCCAATGGTGTAGGCCGGACAGGAGATGGCTCTGGGTCCAGGGGTGGCAGGCTAGACCCAGAGCTTAAGCTGTCTGTTCCTGGTCCAGAGTGCATTTTGAGGATCTGAGGAGCCAGTTTTGACCAGTGTTTGAGAATGCATCCCCACGCTGCAGTCTGGATGAAGCGTTCAACATGCACCCCTAAGGGCATGCCCAGTGGGTGGTGCGCCTCCTGTTTATCCTCAAGGGACTCCGGGCAAATGCTCTGTCTGGGACATCCTGTGAGAATCAAAGTCTCCCACTTACAAAAGTGAAACCGAGTATCAGTCCAGAGTCACCTTCAGTACTGGGGCCAGAATGTCTGCTAGGTCTGGCCTAATAGACCTTGAGGGGAAACTCTCAAACTGAACTTGGCCACAGATTGGTCAGGAGGGCACGGGGAAGTCACAGCTCTGGTCACCTATAAGTTCTCGGATCGGGATTGGGAAGTATGGCAGAGAGAGGAGCAGCGATTGCGCAAACGCCAGCCAAACTCTGCCCTTCCTGCTCTGGGTGCAGTGGCAGTAAATGGTGGCTGTGGGGACGCCTGGAAGGAGCATGGCTGGTGGTCACATCTAGCCACAGCCCCTGTTCCCTCCTGCTCAGGCCAGCAGTTGGGCAGCTCTGCTGAGGTCAGAGAAGGTGGCAGGAAGAAGGACCCCAAACAGACAAGCACTGGATAGGAGAGAGGCCAGGCAGGGAGGAGAGGGCAATCCGGGACTGCAAGCTTCAGTAGCCTGGCAAAGGGTCGCTGATCGCTGTCCTCCTGTCCTGTCCTGTCCTGGTGTTGGTGTCACCCCCTCTGTGGGGAGAGAAGATGATGCTTCCTCTGGCCCAGTGTTTACACCTTGTGGAGTCGCTCTCCTTGGGATGGGGAAGGGCAGGATGCTCAGGAGGGACGTGGGTTTCACCGTCCTCTCTGTTCCTGTTCCACATGCCCTAGTGGCAGATGGCCACACTGGGGATAATGGGGTCAATAAGCATTTTAACTCCCAGCCCCCATGTGACTCCGCTGACTTCCCTCACCTCTGTTCTTCAAGAGCCAAAGACCCTAGTGTAAATTAAGACACAGAGCAGCCAGAGCCCACTGAGCAGCCATGGGTACTGGGCCTGGAGCTGGGAAGAGAGTGTCTGGACCCTCACCTCATCCTACCGCAGCCAGGCTGGGCTTGCATTGAGGTTGTTTTGTTTTTATTTTTGGTCTTTGTCTCTGCACTCTGTAGCCCAAGCTGCCCTGCCTCAGGCTCTTGCGTGCTGGGACTGTCCGCCTGCGACACATCCCCAGCTATCTTAACTTTTTCACTGGGAAATTGACATTCATAAGAAGTTGTAGAGAACATTGTATCCTTAACCCAGCTTCCCATCCATCTTGTCTTATGAGACACAAGGATAGGTTCAGATCCAGGAAGTAGACGCTACGTGGAGTTCTCACACTAAGCTGCACTGCACGTGGGTGTTCTTCTACATGTTTAGGTGTGTGCTTGTACATGTCTTTATCCCATGTCCCTCCTTAAATCCAGGTCTTTGAGCCTTTCTTTCTTTGTTTTTTTTGGTCTTTTTGAGACAAGGTCTCCCTTTAGTCCCAGCTGGCCTGGAGGTCACTTTGTAGACCAGGCGGGCCTTGAACTCACAGAGATCCACCTGCCCTGCCTCCCAAGTGCTAGGATTAAAGGCGTGCGCCACGACGCCTGGCGAGCCTTGATTTCTTTACAAAAATGCACTTGCTGCCAAGATTTCGTCTATTATTTTTGTTTGTTTGATTGTTTGTTTTTGTTTCCTGAGTAATGACGGCTTCCTCTCTCTTTTTTAGGACAAAGTCTCCAAAAATTTTGCCAGACATTCTGAGGAAAATTGGGAACACTCCCATGGTCAGAATCAACAAGATTGGGAAGAATGCAGGTCTCAAGTGTGAGCTGCGTGAGTGTCGGCCCCTGTGGGGCTCCATCCAGGCCAGGGTGTGGGCTGGCCCCTAGCTGGGGCCCTGGGGGTGTGGGTAGTGGGGTCTGCTGGGATCACATTGGTTAAGTCTGGGAAGAACACGCAGAGAGTGTGTTGGTGACTGAGACTCTCCACTTGATGATCAGGGAAGGGCTGAGTTTGGACAAAGGTGTGAGCCTAGGAAGGTTCTACTGAGGTCGCGGGCAGAAGTGCAGTGGAACGCTTAGGCTGAATCAATAGGGATATTGTGTGAGGTGGTTCTGCCTCAGGGAGGGGTCAGCAAGCCCTAAGTGGCGGGTGGGATTTGTGCTGTGTCTTGGTTCCCCACTACCCAGAAAGCATTTATCTCTGAGTCCACTCAGATACATGGTGCCTGGTAGGTCACCCAGCCATTTATGAGATAGAGTAGAGTCCACCAGGCCCCAGGTGGACACAGGCCATCCCAGATCTCAGCTCGGCCAGGAAGGGGTTTCTTGCAGGGAGCTGTTCTGAGTAGCTGGGGGGGGGGGATTAATAGCCCTCACTCTTATCCAGAACAAGGGACTGAGCTGGCTCTGCCTCTTCCCGGAGAGATCTGAGGGACTTGGCCCTTGGATGTCATGTGGCCATGGACTGGGGCTAAGTGCTCAGAGCCCCTCCACCCCCTCACTCTCTGGCTCCAGCATAAAGTGTGCTCATGGTGGTTTTCGGAAACAGTGTCCAGCCAAGGAGGAGGTGGTGCATGGTTGTAGGATAGGATGCTGCTCCAGCCTGCATGAGCCCCTTCCTAGGCTTTTCTCCAACCCTAAAACAACCACAAAAAAAGCCCTAATAAGTGGTGACAGGTGAGAGGTGGGAAAGAAGGACAGAGAGCAAGAGTCCAGCGTGGGCAGAGGCACTGTGGGCGCGTGGGAGTGGCCGAGCACACTGACTGGGCTCACCAAGCAAGGGCGAGGAAGGCAGCAGGTGGGCCGACTCGGGCTAGCTGCACTGACGGCGTGTGGGGCTCCAGTCCAGCCGCCTGCTGCGTGTGCTAGCTGCTGTTAGGACACGTTTTCTGGTCCACCCACCCACGGGCTCCAGTCCAGCCGCCCGCCGCGTGTGCTAGCTGCTGTTAGGACACGTTTTCTGGTCCATCCACCCACGGGCTCCAGTCCAGCCGCCTGCCGCGTGTGCTAGCTGCTGTTAGGACACGTTTTCTGGTCCATCCACCCACGGGCTCCAGTCCAGCCACCCGCCGCGTGTGCTAGCTGCTGTTAGGATACGTTTTCTGGTCCGTCCACTCACGGGCTCCAGTCCAGCCGCCTGCTGCGTGTGCTAGCTGCTGTTAGGACACATTTTCTGGTCCATCCACCCACGGGCTCCAGTCCAGCCGCCCGCCGCGTGTGCTAGCTGCTGTTAGGACACGTTTTCTGGTCCGTCCACCCACGGGCTCCCGGTTGCCTTTCGTGTTCACGCGGAGTGGCCATGGGTCTGCAGGGCAGGTGGTGGGCGACAGGTCAGCTGTGACCAGGAGTGCCCAGGACAAGGGTGAGCAGTGGGAATGGAGATGCCCAGGATGGCAAAACACCAAGCCCAGCCCTCATCCTGGGTGTATCGAGTTGTGTGGGGGAGGAGGGAGGTGGCAGGAATCTGTGGGCGCCAGAGGGTCCTTTCCTCCTTTGGACTCATCTCTGGCTCCCAGTGGCCAAGTGTGAGTTCTTCAATGCTGGCGGAAGCGTGAAGGACCGCATCAGCCTGCGGATGATCGAGGATGCAGAGCGAGCTGGGACCCTGAAGCCTGGAGACACCATCATTGAGCCGACCTCTGGGAACACAGGTGGACATGTGGCCAGTAGGGGCAGGGCAGGGGATTGGAGGTCCCTGGCTTTTGTGGAGCCTGCAGGGGTCCAAGGAAGATAGGTTGGCTATTGGCTGGCTCTTCCCAGCTTTGGTGCCAGCAGCACAGCCGTGTGTCCTGGCAGAACAGGTTCCCTTGAGCTTGCTGTAGGGCTGGGTTTCCTCCCCTGTGCTGGGGCCTGTGTTCCGCCTTCCTGTGAGGAACAAACGTTCTAGATACACAGGGTTTGGGTGAGAAGTGCTGTCCCTTTGGGCTTCTATGTTTACGGGGCCAGTCCCTGGTGGCACAGGCAGAGGGGTAGCACAGGCCTTGGGGCACTGGCCTCTCATCCTTTGCATGTCGCCTCCAGGGATTGGCCTGGCTCTGGCAGCTGCTGTGAAGGGCTATCGTTGCATTATCGTGATGCCAGAGAAGATGAGCATGGAGAAGGTGGGGCTGGGGGGGCTGGGGTGGTGGGGGAGTGGAGCGTGGCTGGGGCAGGGCTCGGTTGGGGTGGAGCTTGAAGGGCTGTTGTTTGAAGCGTTAGGGTGAGGGTTAGGGGAAGAAAGTGAGCTGACTTAGATGGAAGGGCAGCACTCGGGCAGAGGGGCCTGGAACGAAGATGTGTGGTCTCCCTGGGCAGGTGGATGTGCTGCGGGCACTTGGGGCTGAGATCGTGCGCACGCCCACAAATGCCAGGTTTGACTCCCCGGAGTCTCATGTGGGAGTGGCCTGGCGGCTGAAGAATGAAATCCCCAATTCTCACATCCTGGACCAGGTCAGTGTCCTCTCCCCGAGGTGGCAAATTTAGGGGTCAGATTTGTGCCCATTTCCTATGGGGCCCTGTTGGGGACTTCGGGGACTGGTGTGCCTGGTGTGAAGGAGGTGACAGCACAGCGGTGCTCCACAGCCCTGCTCAGGGCAAAGCCTTTAGTTTCTACACTCCCGGTGCCAGTCGTGGGGGGCAGTCTCCCACTGGGTACAGCCCAGCCCTGCTTGGTGAACATCAAGGTTAGGCCGGTTTTTCCAGAGGACCCCCTGGTCCCTGAAGGTGCAGAATGCCTACCAGCCTGCTTTTTTGAGGCCCCAGCCTCCACCCATTTTGCTTCTGGGTTAATTCCACATTTTGGCCATCTGGTTTTTTAACGTTGTGTACGTGAGTTTCTTCCAGTGCCATGTGTGAGTGGGCAGCAGGCTCTTCTCTGGGCTGCAGTAAGACTTGCTGGCTAGCATGTCCAGTGTTCCTGTGCGGTACAGCCCATGCCACACGGCTCACAGCCCGTCTGCTCTTCCTGTGCAGTACCGCAATGCCAGCAACCCCCTGGCGCACTACGATGAGACGGCCGAGGAGATCCTGCAGCAATGTGACGGTGTGTGCCTCAGCCCTCCACCCAGTGTGCTTGAGCTACCCTTGTCCTAGTTTTAAACACCCGGCAAAAACCAACTTAGGGGAGAAAGTGTTTATTTATGACTTCAGGTTAGAGTCGTTCCCATCACTAGAGGGAAGCCAAGGCAGCAGGAACTTGAAGCAGCTGGTCACACCATATCCCCAGGGCAGAGAGAAGTGAGGGTGCATGCTTAGTGCTCAGCTCGCTGTCTCTACTCTCACACAGTCCAGGATCCCCTGCCTAAGGAATGGTGCCCCCCACAGGGGGCCAGAGCTTCCATAGCAATTAAGATGTAATTTAGACACGCCACACGCCAACCTGATCTAGACAGTCCCTCTGAGACTCTTCCCAGGTTGATTCTGGGTTGCATTAGGTTGACAGTTAGACCTAAGCCATCATGGAGTGAGTGTGGTTGCCTGGGTATGCCCAAGTCACTTACCCTCTCCTTGAGAAACTCAATGTTCACCCTTCAAAACTCAGTTTCAGTGTCCCTCTCTGTTTAATGGATTCTAGTGCAGTTTCCTACCTCTTTGAGCCTCCTTGTCTTCCACCTGTGCTTCACATTGCCAAACATATGTTCCAGGCTATTTGCTTATCCCCAGCCACCCTGCCAACCCGTGCCCTCCAGGCTGCAGGAGCTGCTGGGCCCAGGCTGGTACTGGCCTCACAGCTGGAAATCCATGAGTGCTGAACAGTGTGAGAAGGATCAAGCTCTAACTGGGGCACTGAATTGGGCATTGGCCTTTCTTGCCTTCAGGGAGGCGTGGTGAGGACTATAGGTAGCGTACTTGTAGTAGAAGCAAGGAGCTTCTTAGAACCATGTATGAGTGCTGAGTGCCTGGCTCCTGGGGCTGTCAACATCTTCCTACGAGGCCCTGTGGGGTAAGGTGCTGTGGGGGTTCCATCCTTGGTGCCCATTTGGAACATGGTTCTGACATTGGGCTGGGTACAGAACAGACTGTTCCAGGCTGGAAGCTGGGCAGTAAAAGCTCCAGTGTTTGCTCACTGGTTTTATAAGTGATTCTCATTTGGCAGAGCCGGTGCATGTTGCTCTACTCCTGAGCTTGCCTAGCTCAGACTTGCCTGATGCTGAGTGCCATGGCCCTCAGAGAGCCTGGGCAGATTCTGAGCCAAGACAACAACTTGCTTTTGTGTCACCCAGAATACAGTCCTGCTAGACTCTTAGCTGCCTGTGGTCCTCTAGCTAGCATCATCCTCCTTGAACCACATAGAGCCTTTGAGAGTGAGGTCACAGTGCAGACTGTATGTAGCCCTGTCCTGGGTGGATGGGCAGCATTTGCATTTAGCACAGGGTTTCTTTCTGAGTATTCAGGCCACTGGCCTGATCTGGGTTGACTCTATTTCCACTGATAGTCACTGAGATGGTGAGCTGGCTGGGCCATGGCCTGAGAATGCTCTCCCTCCTCCAGGGAAGCTGGACATGTTGGTGGCTTCAGCGGGCACCGGTGGCACCATCACAGGCATTGCCAGGAAGCTGAAGGAGAAGTGCCCTGGGTGCAGAGTGAGTGACGCCATGGGTGGTGCTGGCACGGGCAGTGTTGGCAGCTGGCCGGGAAGGTGGGCCTGGACTGGCTTTCCTCCTGCCTGTGGCATGAGCTGCGTTTGGCAGTGAGCTGTTGGCATCGGGTGGGAGCCCCCTGCCTGGAGCTGAGTTCCTCCCTTATTCCTGCCTCATGGCAGTCGCTGGCTTGTATGGAGGTCATCATGCAGTCTGGGAGGGACTTGGGGAGCACAGAGTCCTGGGGCTCATCCCAGTGCCGTCCAGATCAGTCCCATTCAGGCAAGAGTTTGCCTGGGGTGGGAGTGTTCAAAATGGTCTTAAGGAGGGTTGTGTAGAAATCCCTGGCTATTTCATTTTCTCTCTGTGAGACTTCCTTGTCAATCCCCTAAGAAGAGGTTGATGCCCTGAGCTGCCCTTTTCCTCAAAGACTCTCCACCTGCCCCGTGACCGGGACCCTTCCTCATATCCTGTGCTGGATTTTACCCACATAGGTTGGCTGGGATTCTGGAGGTCCCATCTTCTGATCTGAGACCTCCACATGTGTCCTGTGAGCAGGTTATTAACAGGCAGATGTCAGGGCGGCTCTGACAGTGGCCTCCTGGGGTGGGCCTAGACCTCTCTGGCCTGAACCCTAAAGACATCCACTGTGCAGATCATCGGGGTTGATCCCGAAGGGTCCATCCTTGCGGAACCCGAGGAGCTGAACCAGACGGAGCAAACAGCTTATGAGGTGGAAGGGATCGGCTACGACTTCATCCCCACCGTGCTGGACAGGGGGGTAGGTTGGGCAGAGTGCTCCCCAGGCACAGCCACAGGCCACTCCTAGCTAAGTTCCTTTTGCATCCTGCCACTGAGCCAACACAGGCGCTGGGCCATTGGTTTTTCATCAAGGGGACAAAAGAAGCAGTTCTTGCAGAGTCAAGATGGTGAAATGTCAAAGTTCACACAGGAGCCTGCCGGATACTGGCTTGGGGAGGCAGGGGGAGGGACAGGCAAGGATGGCCCTGCTGAGTGGTCACTGTTAGCAGAAGCTCCCAGACCTGATGGGATGTGGCACTCTCCACTGCTCTGTGAAAGCATGCTGGAGAAGGGAAGGGCAGAGAAGTCTGTTTGCATGTGAAAGTTCCAGATCTTGGCTGGGGTGGGGATGCACCTTGGCCACTTGGATAGAAGTCTTATATAAGGTTGCCTCTCCACCGTGTACCCCACCAGTCTGAGCTGAAGCCCCTTGGCCTGATCTTGCTCAGGTGGTGGATAAGTGGTTCAAGAGCAACGATGAGGAGTCATTCGCATTTGCACGCATGCTCATTGCACAGGAAGGCCTGTTGTGTGGTGAGTGGCTGGCTGGATGGGACTTTTGGGTGGTAAGGTAGGGGACAGCCCAGGCTGTGTGCTCTCTGTAGCCTTCCAGTCCAGAGCCATGAAGCCACATTGAGTGCAGCATCTCCCCTTCTCTGGTGGGGTTGTCTGTCCATTGTCTGTCCGTGCTCTTAGCCTGCATGTCCTCTGCAGCCCCTTGGAGGCACTGTGCAATGACAGCGGGAGGCACAGGACGACTTCACTGCCCTTCTACTTCCATTGCTGTCTGTTGCCTGCTGCCTGCCTGCCTGCCTCCCTTCTTCCCTCCCTCCCTCCCTCCCTCTCTCCCTCCCTCCCTCCCTTCTTTCTTACAGCCCTGGCTGTCTTGGAACTCCAAATGTAGACCAGGCGGATGAGATGCAGCACTGTCCCTGGGGTGGAAGTCCATCTACTGGGGCCCAGGGCTGGGAAATGGTGGTCCCTAATTCTCTTGAGAGGCCAGAGAAGGAGCCCAGAGGGGGCTGGGATAGAGCTTCCTGCCCTCCCAGTTCTCTGTGGAGCTGAGGCCCCATTCAGAGCTGACTGCAGCAGCCCTTAGTCATCTTGGTCTCCCTGCACAGGGTGGACAGAGCACCTCTGCCCAGCCATGGGGCAGCAGAGGGCCCAGCGGCTTGGTCTCCCTGCACAGGGTAGACAGAGCACCTCTGCCCAGCCATGGGGCAGCAGAGGGCCCAGCAGCTTGATCTCCCTGCACAGGGTGGACAGAGCACCTCTGCCCAGCCATGGGGCAGCAGAGGGCCCAGCAGCTTGAGTTAGTCTCAGGGTTTGGAGGACATACACCATGTGTGGCTGGATCTGACCTGTAAACATGCCCCTGTCTGTGTCAAATCATGTTGAGGGGCATGAGATAGGGCAGTCAACCCCGCATGGCCAGGTACTAAACAGCTCAGCCTTGTACTGGAGAGAGGAAGCAAGCCCCCATTGGCTGAAGAGAACTCCACCATGACAGAAAAGGGGACTTGTGGTCCTGGGCCCTCACCGTCCTCCCATCCTCACTTGAACAGGACAGGACAAGCCAAGGTCTGAGAGCTGGGTAGCAGGATGGTGGTCCCCTTAGGGAGGTGCCAGGATGGGCTTTCTAATTGTCTTGCACCTCCTTCGGCTGATCACAGAAAAGCAAGCCCCAGCTAGAGAGCCAGCAGTAGCTGGCCGGACCCAGGGCCACACATCACATGTTCAGTGTCTCGGTGAAGCCTGGGGCTCTCATTTGATTTATTTATTTATTTATTTTATTTTTTGTCTTTTTGAGACAGGGTCTCCCTGTAGCCCCAGCTGTCCTGGAACTCACTCTGTAGACCAGGCTGGCTTTGAACTCACAAAGATCCACCTGCCTCTGCCTCCCTAGTGCTAGGATTAAAGGCTTGCACCACCACGCCTGGCGGGGCTCTCATTTTAAACTGAGAGCTGATGTCACCTGCTTGCCTGGAGTGGTGGCTGTGAGCAGTCAATGAGACACACAGCTTGTCCCTGGCCCTCTGCTCAGGGCCAAGGGCTCCTCAGGCCTCCCCTGTCACCAGCCCCAGCCATGCTGCGTAGGATGCCTCATTTGCCTCAGGGTCTCCTCAGCTCCTCTGTGTGGGTTTAGTTAGGAAACTCCAGCTACATGGACTGAGGAGAAAGCTGGCGCACTGGGCTTGCTCCCCCAGTACCCACTCTCTGCCCCGAGGTTCTCCTGGATCCTTGCAGAGTGTTTGTGTATGTGAGAGATACATACGGCTGTGCATTCACATGTATGGCCAGATAGTCCCCATAGAGCTTTCTAGAGTGTTGGCATGGACATGTGTGTTCCACACACGTGCACACACATGGGCAAGTCTAACAGTGCTCCCCGCAGGTGGCAGTGCGGGCAGTGCCGTGGCTGTGGCTGTGAAGGCTGCCCAGGAGCTGCAGGAGGGGCAGCGCTGCGTGGTTATCCTGCCCGACTCTGTGCGGAACTACATGTAAGACGTGCTCCCGGCCTGCCTCCTTCCCATCGCACTCCTCACTGCTGTCACTCACCACTCCACTGTGCCCACCTAAGAGCGGATAGTGGGATGCCGGGGAGGGGGTAGGAGGTAGTCATGTCCCGTGAACCTGCCAGCCCGGTCCCCCATGCCTCGGGAGCCCATGCTCCTTATCGGTTTGCATGGCTACATTCTGAGCCTGTGGCTGTGTGGCTCTGTGTGTATACATGGTGACTGCGGTCACTCTGATGGACAACTGCCAACCCTTGGGCATTCTTCCTGTCATGGCCTCTTCTTGGGTCCTCGGGGCTCTGAGCCCCAAGCTGCACTGATGTCCTATGGACAGCCCTAGTTGTCCGTCCTGCTCACCTGCTCTGCTAGTCCACCAATTCTCCTGGACTGGGCCTGGGAAAGTGTGTGCAGCCAGGATGGGGTCTCAGGACTGACTGTGACGTGCTTGCTTAGTGGCCTGTGAGGCCCTGTTGGCACTGGTGTCTGCATTTGTAGGACAGTCAAGTGCCCTGGCCTTGTCCTCGCCAGCCGCCTGGGTTCCCTGCTGAACCTTGGGACAGCTGCTGTGGGGCAGGCTGTGTAGGCAGCAGGGCTGGTAGAAGTGTACACCCACACCTTCCTCTCCTGTGGCTTCCTCTGGGGTCTCTGAGCTATAGTCATATCTATATTGAGCTTGTGCCCTGGCTGGGCCAGGCATGATGGGTGGGTGCCCTGCTGGGTTCCAGGTGGGGTGACAGGTAGACCTGAGCTGGGCTTCTGCCTACTCCTCAGCAGTTCATGAGATCACCCATTTTCCTGGCACATAACTGGCTGGCAATGTATGTACATGTGTCTGTGTGTGTACACGTGTGCGTACGTGTGTGTACGTGTGGTGGTATGTGCATATGTGTGTGTGCACATGTGTTGGTGTGGAAGCAGGGCCACCTCTGCCTTCACTGCTGGTCTTTAGCCTCCTTCCTTGGGACAGATCCTGATGGTGCTGTGACCTGCTTGCCAGACTTTGGCTCAGTATAGAGGGGGTCTCTCTTCTGAGGTAGACCTGGGAGGTCAGGGAGAAGGCTGCTCATGACCTGCAGGGCGTTTGTGATCAGAGACTTCCAGAAGCAACCTCCTGGGATCCTTTTAGGTACTCTGGATGGCCAGATGCTCAGTGACCCTCGGTTCCCGTTCAGGGTCTTGTGCAAGTCCAGCCCTCTGCCTCCCTGGAGCCTCTACCAGTGTCTTACCATGTGCTGGACCACTGAGGTCAAGGCGGGGCTGGGCTCTCAGAACCACATCCCTATAGTGTGTGTCTCAAGGGGAGCAGCTGCCTCAGCGACCCCCTCAACCCTGCAGGTCCAAGTTCCTGAGCGACAAGTGGATGCTGCAGAAAGGCTTCATGCAGGAGGAGCTCGCAGTGAAGAGGCCGTGGTAAGCAGGCTGCCTTGCTCAGCCCTGCCCTTGGCCAGGGACAGGCTTCCCACCATGTGGTCCCCTCCCGGCTTCACTGTGCCCCGTCCTGCCCTCTGCCACCCTCTCCCTCAGGTGGTGGCATCTGCGTGTTCAGGAGCTGAGCCTGTCAGCACCACTGACTGTGTTGCCCACAGTCACATGTGAGCACACCATCGCCATCCTCCGTGAGAAGGGCTTCGACCAGGCGCCTGTGGTAGATGAGTCGGGGTCAGTCTCAGTGCCCCCCCCCAACCCCTAGAGCTCTGCCTTTGGACTCTGCAGGCCTGTGTGTCCAGGTCACCAAATGGGATGGGCAGCTGAGGTTGCCACAGCCAACAGCGTGGTCACTTTGCATTGTGTCCATAGTGTTGGATGGACAGGGACTGTGCTAACTCCTTGGGCCTCAACATCTCTGTCACTCCAGGTGGCTGTCAGTGTGCAGGCCTGTCCTATCCCCAGGCATGTGTGACAAGCACCCTGGGGGTGGCCCACAGGGAAGTGCATGGCAGGAAGGCCTAGTTGGTCAGCTTTCCATATTCAGCCCTGAAAGCGTGATGACCGATCACCTAGACCCTGTGGGAACATTAACACCACAGGACTTGTGAGCTTGCTGTCGCTCTGTGGCATTTCTTTGTTCTTTTTTTTCATGCTTTTTTTAAAAATTTTATTTATTTCTGTATGTGTATGAATGTACTGTCTGCATGTAGGTTTGTGCACCCGTGTCGTGCAATGCTGCGGAGGTCAGAAGAGGGTCTCGGATTCCCCTGGAATTGGAGTTCTCCTGGAATTGGAGTTACAGACGGTTCTCAGCCGCCATGTGGGTGCTGCAGATCGAACCCGCGTCCTCTGCAAGAGCAGTCAGTGCTCTTAACTGCTAGGCTATCTCTCCAGCCCCTCTTTGTTCTTATACTGCAGGGCTCAGCAAGCTGGCTGAGAAGCGAGCCATGGTGGACATACAGAGGTCAGAGGACAGCTTGCAGGAGTTGCCTCTCTCCTTTTACTATGTGGATTCTAGGAACTGAGCTCAGGTTCTTAGGCTTGTTGGCCAGTGCCTTTGCCTCCCGAGCCATCTCTCCAGCCCAGGGGTTGAGTTCTTAAAAGAAACTCATGTTGTTGGGCTGGAGAGATAGCCTAATGGTTAAGAGCACCGAGTGCTCTTGCAGAGGACCCGGGTTCAATCCCCAGCACCCACATGGCGGCTGAGAACCGTTCATAACTCCAATTCCAGGAGAACTCCAGTTCCAGGGGAATCTGATGCCCTCTTCTGACCTCTGTGGCATTGCACGACACGGGTGCACAAACCTACATGCAGACAGTACATTCATACACATACAAAAATAAATAAAGTTAAAAAATTAAAAAAAAAAAAAAACTCATGTTGGCTAGAGACCCCACTCTGACCCATGCCTTCTCAACCCCCAATCCTCTGCTCTCTGCAGGGCCATCCTGGGGATGGTGACCCTTGGGAATATGCTGTCATCCCTTCTCGCTGGGAAGGTGCAGCCATCAGACCAAGTCTGTAAAGTCCTCTACAAGCAGTTTAAACCGGTATGAACTGATTCTAAAGGTGGTGGGTGTGAGGGGGTGGGCCTCCAAGGCAAGCAGTAGTGACTGCTGCACGAGAGCTGGGTCCGTACTGCTCCCAGCTCATTCTTCCTTCAGGGACCCCACAACCACTGACCTGTCCGCTAGTTTGGCCTCTGACTGAAGGTTTTTGGGTTGGAGCCACATGGCATGTCGTCTTTCAGACCAGCTGTCACCATAGAGTGCGCTTGAGCCTTGAACTCATTCGAGTGGCTATGGCAAGTGCCATGTCACCTTGCCTCTGTTGGGTCTTTGGGGTGCCGGTGGGTGGTGGTCACTGGGGGGGCACTGATGCAGCTTCTCTTGCAGGTCCACCTGACTGACACTCTGGGCATGCTCTCCCACATCCTGGAAATGGACCACTTTGCCCTGGTGGTCCATGAGCAGATTCAGTGTGAGTGAGCTACACATGGCAATGGGTTCTTGTTGGGGGAAAGGTTGCTAAATCCTGGGCACTGGCCATGTCTGGGCCAGGCTTTCGTGGTACACGTGTCTGCCATGTTCAGTAGGCAGGTGTGCCCTCTGGGGGCGCTGGGCTGTCTACAGTATCACATTTCCCACCACAGCCTTTGATGTCCTGAGTCTCTTCCCTGTGTCTCAGGTCTGTGAGCTAAAGTAGGCTATGAGTCCAGCCTTGTGCCATGCTCTGGGCACTTGTGTGGGCAGCACAGTAGTTGTTCTGGGCCCACAGTCTGAGACAGGAGGCGATCTTGGGCTGCTGGGGCAGCTGGACTTCTTGACCCGTGATAATATCTCTCATCCAAGGGAACATTCGTTAGCTCCGCTGGCCTCCTGACCCTCCGGGCACTCTAGGAAAGCTCTGCTTGGCTGTCGGGGAGAGCTCCTGAGCTGCACCCATGTCAGTGCCTCTAGAACACATGGCACACATTCGTGGACACTCACATTCAGCACAGGTCCCAGTGGGCAGTGAGGGGTGTCTATTCAGTCCCTGACACACAACTGGGAGGGCTCTAGATTTGGCCCTGAGGCCCACCTGCAGGCTGCCCTGCATGGTGGGTGTGGGGGGTGGCCCCATGTCTAACCCCTCTCCCGTCCTTGGCTCTACAGCACGAGACCAGGCGTGGTCAGGAGTGGTGGGGGGGCCCACAGGTATGTACGCCCCGCTCATCCCAGCCCCTAGGAAGAGGCCCTCACGGTCAGAGTCATAGCTTTCCAGGGCAGACAAGGGCACCTAGGGCTCTGGACCACTGAGCTGGAGGGCGGGAGGGATGTCCTACTTTTATCGTAAACTTAGGTTCTGAAAAACATGAATTCCAGCTTCAGGGGCTGATGGAGTGATGGGCAGAGCTGAGTTGTCAGGCTAAACACTTACCCGTCTGACCAAGCTTGGCCAGCCCCACTGGACTGAGTTGGGCAGATTTGTGCAGCCTGCTGTCACACTGGGGGACCCAGAGCCAAGCAAGTTGCCACCTTGCCTTGGTGGCTCCAAAACGCAGACAGCCGCTTTCTTCCGGATTTTCCCATCCTTTCAAGGTTGTTGGTAGGCTAGTTGAGGGACCTGTTCCCCGTGGGTCTCCCTAAGGGACCCCTGCTTTCAAACACTTGCATCACCTTCCACACTTCCCAAGGACTGTGTCAGCCAGGGCTCTGCAGAGAAAAGGCCTGACAGGACAGAGATCTACAGAGACAGAGACAGAGAGAATGAGAATTGATGGACAGGCCAGCCTCCATTATGGTGGGTAGCAAGAACTGCAGGCCAAGTGGTCAGTCAGCCTAGAGTTCCAGGAGAACTAATGTGCCTGTTCAAGTCCCAAGCAGGAAACACCTCCTAACTCATCAGAGTGTCACTCCCTGCCCCTGCCACCCTGCCTTGTTCCTCTTAGCCTCTCCCCGATTGCACAAGGCGCAGCACAGTGGGAAGGGCCCGTGTCTTAGTGCCCTGGTTCAAACACACTCAGACATACCTGGAATACTGTGTGGACAGAAATCCAGGTTCCCTGCATCTTGTCAAGCTGATGGGAAAATTAACTACCACTATAGTCATGTCTGCCTGCAGGACATGTGGTATGAGGCCAGGCCTGAGCTGATCTTAAGCTTGAGCCTGAGAAATAGGTCTGCAGACAAGACTCAGTGGGGTAGCTGAATGGGCCCTGGGTGCCAGACCAGAGCTCTGGGCCAGGAGGAAGCCCAGTGGCTTATCTCAATGCAGTGACACTGTCCAGGGCGTCCATTCTGGGGCACCTCGGTCTATTGTATGTCCATTCTGGACAGCATCCAGCACCATGCTCTAGGGTTGATGGGTGGAGCCAGGCAGTGGCTGGTGCTTGGGGGACTGGACTCCAGCGCACCGGTGCCTCAGATCAGCACTTTATCTACCACCTTCCATCCAGCAGTCATTTCCTCTCCTCAGACCACAGCAACAGCAATTCCAGTGAGCGACAGATGGTGTTCGGGGTCGTCACGGCTATTGACCTCCTCAACTTCGTGGCAGCCCGTGAGCAGGACCAGAAATAGAGCCTGGAAGTCGGGATCGGCTTCCACCCTCCCTGCGGGGACCTTAGTGTCCAGATACTTAGCCAACTTGAGTTTCCATCCCAAAGCATAGATGGCGTGGCATAGGTAGCTGTCTAGAGCTGTTGCAGAGACCCAGTCTCCTCTCCTAACAACAGGCTTCGTAAATGAATCCCATGCTTGTCTAGCTTAGGTGGGCCTTCCTGTGATGCCACTTCCTCCCAAAATGTCTCATATGGGAAGTTGAGGGAAGTCAGCCTGGGCGATGAGCACATAGTACAGCTGGTGGTGCCAGAAAGCGGCCTTCCCCAAGAAGCGTCCGTGATCTGGAAGCAGAACCTGGACTGTCTCTGCCCACCCTCGTGGTGGTGTGGCTTTTTGACTTGAGACCGATGGCTGTGGTGCAGGGTGCTCCCGTTACCATAGGCAGTCCTCCCCTCTCCCCTTCTTCCTTGAGGAGCGTTTACCTACATTCCGTCCCAGTGGATTTCCTCGTTCTGGACCTTTCCCATAAATGGAATCTTACACCCACGGCCTTATGTCTGTTCCTTCCGTCAGGTTTCCACATGTGTCAGCTTGTTTCTTCTCGTGGATGGGTAATAGCCTGTTGTCTGGATGGTCCTCATTTTGTTCTGTTTATACATTGATAGGCGTCCACTTACATACATCACCCCTCTGGGGTATGACCGGGGTGGGTTTGCTGGCTACGGCTGCCTTGCATTCCACTTTTCCCGGGACTGCACTGCCTTGTGTCCTCGCCTGCAGTGTGGCAGGGCTCCACGTTCTCTGTCCTTCTGTACCACTGTCACCACACCTGGGCCATACTCCTGTGAAGTGCTCCTTTGTGCTTAGGGTTTGCCATCCAGTGGCCTTGGATATCATGTGCGCTGCATTCTTTTTTTTTTTTTTTTTTTTTGTATTTTTGAGATGGGGCTCCCTGAAGCCCCAGGTGGCCTGGAGCTCTCTATGTAGACCAGGGTGGCCTGGAACTCACTGAGATCCACCTGCCTCTGCCTCCAGAGTGCTGGGATTAAAGGCATGCACCACCACACCCATCTGGATTTCTTTTTCTTGACGACGAACTTGTCTTTTAGTGTTATTTCCATCACTACATTTAAGGTCCTGAAAATTAACCTGTGTTTGCTTCTAAAAGTTGCCTGGATTTAACTCACTGCTCCGAACTCCAGCGTTCAAGAGGGTAAGATAGTTTGTAGCCAACCTGGGCGACATGGCAAGACCCTGTCTCGAAAGTAAATTTTATTTCTTTTTTGAGACAGGGTGTCCCTTTAGTCCCGGCTGGCCTGGAACTCATAGAGATTCACCTGCCTCTGCCTCCTGAGTGCTGGGATTAAAGACATGAAGTAAATTTTAAAATAAATCATCGAGGTGGGGGGGTGCCCTTGAGAGATGGTTCTGTGGCTAAGAGCATTAGCTGCTTTCCAGGTTTGATCCTCAGTACCTATGTGCTGGCTAACAACCATCTGTAACTCCAGGTCCAGGGGGGTCTGATGCCCTTTTCTGCCCTCCACAGGCACTGCACAACATGGCTCCACCTACCTATATATGCATAATCAAATTTTAAAAAATAATTTTTTAAGCATCTGGGTGGTTCAGCAGATAAAGGCACTAGCTGCTAAGCCTAATGACCGAGTTCAGTTCCATGCTAGAACTGACTTCTGAAAAGTTGTCCCTGACCTCCACAAGTATGCTATGGTACACATGCACCAAAGTAATACACAATATATGTTGGAAAAGAGCACCTATTTGGGCCAAAGGTATAGGTCAGTGGAGAGTGACCATATGGCTTGTGGGAGGTGCTAAGTTTAATCTCTAGCACCTTGAAAAAAAGAAATGGGAGAAATGGGGGGTGAGGAGAAGGGTAAGCAGGGCTGGAGCTGAAGGTCTGAGACATTTGTGGTTGAAGCAAAGTTCACGCCAGAATGTAAGAGTGACTCAGCGATTCAAACCATTTCCTTTTAGATTTTTCTGGGTGGCCTTATCTAAAACAATGGGAAATGCCAATGAAGCACAATGCCTGATGGCTGGTTGAGTCTGCATCAAGGGGCCTCTATCTTGAGTCATGCTTGCTTTAATCAAACCAGTACTGACTAGAAGTTATTTAAGATTACCTTATGGGGATGGAGAGATGGCTCAGCGGTTAAGAGCACCGACTGTTCTTGCAGAGGACCCCGGTTCGATTCCCAGCACCCACATGATAGCCAAGAACCGTCTTGAACTCCAGTTCCAGGGGAATCCGACACCCTCTTCTGACCTCTGTAGAATTGCATGACATGGGTGCATAGACCTACATGCAGATAGTATACTCATACACATAAAATAAGAAAATTAAAAAAAATTACCTTAGATCATGTGACCTTGAAAGCACTTAGGTCAATGTCTATTCTAAATTTCCTAGAAGGATACTTCCAGGATTTATTTTTATTTATTTGTCATTTTGAGACAGGATCTCTGTAGAACAGGCTGGCCTTGAACTCACAGAGATCTGCCTGCCTCTGCCTCCTGAGTGCTGGGATTAAAGATGTGCACCACCATGCCCAGTCTAGGATTTATTGTTAAGGGAATTAGAGCCAGTTTCCTCTGGTAACAATGGGAGAAGGGCTTGACAGCTTCTAGTCCCAAAACACGTCCGGAACATGAAGGCTTATTTTATTTTATGTGTATGAGTGTATTGCCTGCATGCATGTAACTGCACCCGTGTTGTGCAGTGCCCAGGAACATCAGAAGATGGAGTAGATTCCCCTGGAACTGAAGTTATAGATGGTGGTTAGCCTAAATGTGAGTGCTCTTAGCTCTGAGCCCATTTTTTTAGTGTGTACATGGGCACATGCCATCATGTGCACGTAAATGTCAGAAGACAACTTTCGTGAGTTGGGTCTCACCTTTCACCATGGGTTCTGTGGACTGAACTCTGGTCATCAGGAGTTGCATGACAGTTATTCTAACCACTGAAGCAACTGCTGGCCCCTGTCACTGGTTGTAAGTACTACTGTCACAACGCTTCCTGGCAGGCTGTTCAATGCCACCTTCCCATGGTCTCAGGGACATGTAGTGGCAAAGCACGGTGAAGCCTGAGGGAGAAGGGAGCCATGGACAGCTTGTGCTAGGGCAGGCACATGCCACCCCATGTCCCCACACTGGCATTTGGCACAAGGCAGTTTGGCAGCATGGAGCTGTGAGCTTGGTCATTCACCTACTCATCCAGCCAATATTACCTCAGGGTTTGGGGCTTAGGCCCTAGAGTCTCACAGCTTGTGGCACAGGGGACAAGTGAAACAGGTGCTGTGTGGTAGAGAAGGTGACAAGTGATGTCAAGACCAAGGTGGGCCATCCATATTTAAGTTCTCATTAGCAAGGAGTGACAGGTTGCCATGGGGTATGGAGGACCCTGGCCTTGGCCAACCACAGAGGGACAAATGGTGCAGGCCTCCACTCATGAACGGACAGTGGGTAACGGTGCAGACCGAGGCCAGAGCTTTAGTGAAGATGACAAAATACTGGAGGTGGACATTAAGATGGCTGTACAGCTAGGTGTGTCCTTAACACCACCAGAATGTGTATGTAGAAACGGTTACAGGGCAACTGTGCTATGTGCACTCTATCACAGTATTTAAATTTTTGTGCACGAGTGTTTTGGGCCATGCACGCAATACTCATGGAGGTCAGAAGGGTGCTGGAGCCCCTGGAAATAAGAGTTACGGAATTAGCTGCCATGTGAGCACTGGGCCCGAACCCAGGAACTCTGTAAGAGCAGCCAGTGCCTTTAACCACTGAGCCATCTCTTCGGCCCCTACCGAGTTGAGCTGTCAGGAAGTGGGGACTTCCCTCTCTGCTCTCAGGACAGCTACCACCAGAGATCATGGTTGTGTAAATGTTGGCACCCGCAGGAGCCAAGCTTGACATTCCACATTGCTCTGGCCTCTGGGCCTCTCCAACTTACTGCCCTGGGCTTTCTACCACGATTCCATTTTTTCAGGCTTCAAGGCCAGCAAGGATGTCAGCAGCCTGCAGAGCAAGCCCTCCCTACCCATGGACAGGATCCAGCCATTGCTGAGATGTCAGAGACCAAGAGTATGACACTGGACAAGCTCTGGCATTTAGAAAAGCATGAGTTACCAGCCCTTGCCACCTCATACCCTTGACTTTGTGATTGTCTGGGTGACAGGATTCCTGGGAGGCTCTGAGGGTCACAGATTTTCTGTATGTGCCACAGTCAGGGAGTGCCTGCCCCAGATCAGTGTTCACAGCTGGCTGGGGCCAGTGGACCTTGCAGGAAAAGCTCCTGTGGTGCGAAATTCTCAAAAAATCAACCCTAAGAGTAGAGTTGGCTCGCCAGTGTCCCCGCTCCAGCAATCTCAGGGCTGCTTTCATTGACCCTGCTCGTCATCCTGTAGGGCTTTCCTGCGATCCCACTGAGGGTGCCAGGCATGAGGTCCCCAGAGGGTGGAGCTGGGTCAAGACTATGCAGACAAGGCCAGGGAAGTGGCTGAGGTGAACTGCATTACAATCCAATTGGAAGCATCACGAAGGTGTCCCAACAAGAGGAACGGAAGCAGATTCTATAGGGTCAGGTTAGCCTGCTCTTAACGCTTTGTCTCATCACCCATATTTGCAGAGCAGGTGCATGGCAGGCAGGCCTGAGCTTGTGAGCCATGGGACAGAGCCTGTCCAGTCAGGTATAGCTTGCCCAGAGGCACAGGCTGCCACCCTATGTGGGATACACTGACCAGCATGGCCAAGTCTCTACAAGGGGCCGACTGCAGTCACCTGGGGCCAGCTGGTGGGTTGGTGTTGATGCTGACATGTCCCCAGGCAGGATGTGTGAACATATTCTTCCTGGGTGTGCAGCTGGGCAGGTTGTGTGAATGCATTCCCATCTGTTGGTGCCCTTATAGCTTCATGGGAGCTTTTAGTTGTCTGAACTAATTTTGTACATTAGAATTAAGAATTTCTATAATGAATTGTGATAAAATATACAACTGTTTTTAAAAAGAAAAAAATCATAAGCTGAAGATGCTAAAACCTATGATAATATGTGGCAGGCATATGCACATATTTTGGAGTGATGCATATTGGAAGGAACAACAACAGAAAGACTGCATCAAAGAACTGACTGAAACGGTGAACTTCTGCTCCAAACAGTAAACTTCTGCATCGAGAATTTTGAGAGACTGAGAAAAAGATGAAAAACATGTCTGGCAGAATGCTCGAGCTCTGATGGGGTGGGCAGGGGTGGGGGGCCACGGGTCTAGATTTGATTTGTAATGTAATTTTGTATGAAATGCAGAGCCTCAATAAAACATTGGCTTTGAAAAAAATATAATAACTTAGGGGGTAAAATTGAGCCTCACCAAGAGAGAACATGTACTCAACGTAAGCTCTGAGGAACGGCAAAGATGACACATGGAGGGGGGAACTAGAAAACTGGCAGATGGGTGTGGCAGAAGAGGGCGTGCACAGACAACACTGCCACAGCAGCAGAGCAATGAGGATAGATGGGGACCAAGTGACATTAGAGGAGGGTATGCCATCAGAGCAAAGCTCCAGCCATTCCACTGGGCCAGTCCTGCGGGAGGCAAGCTCACGGAGGCCTGGCTTACTCAGGGACACAATTCAGATTCATCACCCAGACACCACCAGGTCTACTGGCTTAGGAAGGGTCACCAGGGCCTCAGGACCCAGCTGGGAACCACCAGGCCAGCTCTCCCTCCTATGTCCCTCTCCAATCCCGCTAAATCCCTCCCACCCCCCAAAGTGGGGAGCAACTAAAAACCACCACTGCCATTAAAACTTTTCAATTACGCTGGGACAAAACAATTCCTAGCTTAAGCTAAAGCCACTGCTGCTTTTACATGTCTGAATCTTGGGTTCAAATAACAAGATACATAATGGCATCAAGCATAGACTCCTCCCCTTGGTGCTGATGGAGAAGTTCTAGTTCCTTCTGTGGCAACTTAACTTAGATGCCAACATTCTCAAAATCAGTCTTCAAGAGTGGTGTTGGCTGGCAGGCCCCTGCTCCAGCAACCTCAGGGCTGCTTATCTTTGGTATCTGTAAGCCCTCCCAGCTTGCCAGTAAGTACTCACCAATGACCCCTCAAATTCAGGTGGCACTGTCCCTCAGTGCCTGGAAGGGCCAAGCAGGGAGACTGACTGGGGAGGAGGCCAGGAGGCCCTGGGTAGAGGGCATCATGCTGTTGTTGGCCTGCTGTGAGAGGCTTGCCACCTGGAACATGGGGCTTCCCATGGCAGCGCCTACCCTCCAGGTACATGTGCCCAGATGTCACAGCTGTGTGGGTTTGCATGTGTTAAGTTTTGGAGACAGGTTATGCTATATACCCTAGGCTATCTTTGGTCCCACAGTTCTCCTGCCTCAGCATCCCAAGTACTGGGATTATCAGTATGAGCTGCTGGGCTGACAACATTCAAGTCTGGAATCAGAAGGGTGCTCCTAGGTCTTGGTGAAGGTTAGAAGATCTAGGCAACTGGACCACAGAAGGAAAACAAAACAGAACAAGAACATGGCTTCCTCTTGGAGTCTGTGGCGGTTTGAATGCACTCTCATGTCCCCAAACTCCACGTATTTGCACAGTTGGTCTCCAGTTCATGGTGCTGTCATGGAACCTATAGGAGGTGCTGCTGTGTTGGAGGAAGTGTGTCATGGGGCGGGGTTGACAGTATGCAGCTCACCCATTCCAGTCTGGTTCTCTCTGCTTCCTGCACGTGCTTGAAGATGTGAGCTCTCAGCTTTCTCTGGCTACCTCTGCCCATGCTTCCCACCATGATGGACTGTCCTTTGAAACCATAAGCCAAATAACCTCTTCCTTCTATCAGTTGCTTTGGTCTCAGTGTTTTATCATAGCAACAGAAAAGGAACTGACCCAGAGTCCATAGAGAAGCTTGGGGTTGAACAACACTATGGTATTTGTACAACTCGACAGAATTCCTAATTGCAGTATTTGGTGGAGCACTGCTCCTCTCTTGTCTGGACAGGTGTGGAATCCGATCAGCCACAAACATCATTTTAGGAACCAAATTCTCCCTCTCATAAAAGGTTTTTGGCCTGGTGAGCCTGGGCCTAAGGTTTCATCCCTTCACCCAGCTCGGCAACGATGTATCTTCATCTTTTGGAAGTCTCTCAAGCACTTCCCGAGATATCCTCCTGGCTCACACTCTGTCCACTTGGAGTCCCAATTTTAGATGTCCCTTTTTTCTTTTTTAGACAAGGTCTCAAGTATCCCAGACTGGGCTTTAACTCACTACGTAGCCAAGGATGAGCCTGACCTCCTGACTGTCTACTACTCCTGAGTGCTGTGCTTACGGCTATGCTACTGCTCCCAGTTTATGTAGTACTGGGGCTTTAAGCACACAAGGGAGGCAGGCACTCTACCAACTGAGCTGGACCCCAGCCGTCAGGTGCTTTCTGAAGAAAAGACCATCAGTCTATGATGGACTAGTGGCTGCCAAGCACTCCTCGCACCTGGACAGCTGTTTCAATGTACCTGAACATGTCTGGGAGCTGCCTTCCTCAGTGTGAACCACAAAAGGTTACACTTTACCTCACTGATAAATCACTTTCTTTTTTTTTTTTTGGTCTTTTTGAGACAGGGTCTCCCTGTAGTCCCAGCTGTCCTGGAACTCAATACTGTAGACCAGGCTGGCTTGGAACCACAAAGATCGCCGCCTCTCTGCCTCCCGAGTGCAGGATTAAAGCGTGCGCCACCACACCTGCTGATAAATCACTTTCTTCTTGCTACTGTCAAAAAATTTATGTGAACCTACAACCATGGAAAAACCTGTTACTAGTTGTTTCCTTAAAAAGATGAACTAGGGGCTGGAGAGATGGCCTAGTGGTTAAGAGCTCCGACCGCTCTTACAGAGACCAGGTTTCGATCCCCACACCCACATGGGCGGCCGAAAACCGTCTGAAACTCCAATTCCAGGAGAACTCCAGTTCCAGGGAAATCCGAGACCCTCTTCTGACCTCCGCGGCATTGCACGACACGGGTGCACAAACCTGCATCGACAGTACATTCATACACATAGCAGAATAAAATAAAATTAAATAAAAAAAATTAAAAAAAAAATAAATAAAATGAGACATAATGGCCAGGCATGGTGGCGCTCACATTTAAATCCGTAGCACTTGGAGGCGAGGCAGGCTGGATCCTTTGTGAGTTTCAAGGCCAGCCTGGTTTTTACAAGATTCAGGACAGCTGGGGGCCACAGGGAGACCCTGTCTCAAAAGACCAAAAAAAGAAAAAAAAAAAAAAAAAAAAAGACTATTGCCGGTTTTTTTGGTTGGCGCATGCCTTTAAGCTAGCACTGGAGGCAGAGGCAGGCGGATTCTGGAGGGTTCAAGGCCAGTCGTTGGTTTATGCAGAGCAAGTTCCAGGACAGCTGGGGCTACAGGAGCCCTGTTAGCAAAAAGCCAAAAAAAAAAAAAAAAAAAATGATGACTAATTGAAGACTCTGAAAAGTGGCAATGCAGCTTGAACAGTCAGTATGGTGTCAGCCTGACCTCTAAGATGTGCAGGCCTGTCCCTAGAACCCTGTGTGTCAGCAGTACACATGTGACATCAGAAGTTTTAGTTAAAATGAAAATGCAGCTTTGGTGACAGGAGCTTTATAAAATAAAACATCCGGGGCTGGAGAGATGGCCTAGCGGTTAAGAGCGCCGACCTGCTCTTGCAGAGGACCCGGGTTTGATCCCCAGCACCCACATGGTGGCCGAGAACCGTCTGAAACTCCAATTCCAGGAGAACTCCAGTTCCAGGGGAGTCCGACACCCTCTTCTGACCTCCGCGCGTTGCACGACATGGGTGCACAGACTTGCATGCAGACAGTACATTCATACACATACAGAAATAAATAAAATTTAAAAAAAAATTAAAAAAAAATAAAACATCCATAAGGCATGTTTCTATTTTTAATTTTTTTTGCTTTGATAAATCAATTGCTTCACAAAAATCCTCTTAAAGACAACAATCCAAGAAAACATATTGTTACAGTATTCACATTTTAAAGATTGTCAGTTTCAAAGACAGTAACTAAAAAAGGCAGACTGCAGAGTTCTGTCACTGCCTGCCAGAGGTGACCTTTGGGACAGGCAACATCCCTGCCAGCATGCTGGAGCTGGGCAGAGAGGAGCTCGCGCCCCTGCTGCCCACACAGGTGCACTGCCCTGAAGCAGGCTACACAGAGGCCCAGCAGTCCAGTGGCCCAGCGGAGGGGCCAGTCTGCATATTGCATATGCATCTGCACTTCTATGTATTTGACAATCTGGACTCAAGAAGCTGAGAGCTGAGCCCTGCAGCTGGGTAGGTCAGCCAGTCTAGGCTTCTGCTAGGCAGCCGCACAGCAGGAATGACACAGGTTGACTGCAGGTCTCAGAACACATTCAAAAGGCTCCAAGGTTAGGGAGGAACTTAAAAAAGGATAGAGGATGACCACTCAAACAAAGCTCAAAGGGGCATTGTTTTGGATTCTCTCCACAGACGAGGAAAGCAGGGGTTTTTGTTTTTTTTGTGACAGTGTCACTATGCACCAAGGCTGATTGCAACCTCACAGCAATTCTTCTGCCTCAGCCTCCCAAGTGCTTGGATTATAGGCACATGCCACTGTGCCCAGCGAGCTGGGGTCTTTAAGGTGCAACTGATAAAAATATGTTAGGCAGGGATCCCATGAACCAAAACAGCTTGGTTCATGGGAGTTATTTAAAAGTATCCCAGTTACACAAAGAGAATTGGACATAATTCAGGCTATGCCCTTTGCTACTTTCTTACCTTATTTTATTTTTTATTTTTATAGATAGGATCAGGTTATAGCCCAGGCTGGCCTCTGATTTATAAGCCTCCTGTCTCAAATTCCCAAGTGCTGGGATTACAAGAGTGTGCCATCGTGCTCAGACTCTCTTAGGATCTTTATACTATTCCTCTTAATTTAACAAGCAAGAGTTGAGGGCACAGGGCTTGAAAACTGATTGAAAAACACATGCTGCATCAATCTCCAGCGTGTTCAAGTATCAGCTACAGCAGCCCAAGGCACTACTAGCCAGCACACAGAGTGGGACAGCAGGGACCATGCTTCCCATGGGAGAAGGAATACCTCTGCAGGAGTTCACACTATGTGAATGTTCAGCTATGCTGAAGAGGAAGGCAGGCCAGAGTGGAGCACTGAGTGCTCCATAGGGCCAAGATCTAAGGAAGCCAATAAAGCTGGCATGCCATAGAGGTCTTTTGGGCTTCTGTACATCTGACTTAAAATAGTAAAAGCAATTTGTAGATAAGGAATGTAAAGGCTACTTAAAACGTTACTCTCTCCTCTCAAGACCTGGCGTCCTTTTTCAACAGGTGGCCTGGGCAGCCATCTGAGATGACACGGGTGTTCCACATGGAGAAAAGGCCTCACACCTAAGGAGACCAAAGCGAATCAAAATCCAAACTCTCAAACCTTGGCCTACTCTTCTGAGATTCTTATCACCGGGAAATGAAACGCCCAAACTATTCCAATTCTCACGTGGTAACTAGGAAGGAGAGCACTGGAAACGGAAGCCACAATATGCCACAAGAGCATGCGACAGACAGCAAGAGAGCCATGGCACATATGTGAGCTGATACCACTGTCACAAAACCTTCCATCACTGTAACTTCCAGGTCTGCCTGTTATAAAGACAGTTTGGGTATCTGCTATTTACCCAGCTCTGAGCCAGTGGGAGAGAGCACATTTTATATTAGTTTATAATAAACATCCTATATATAACATGTTTTTGACTAAAAGAAAAAGTCTAAAATAATACCCAGTTACTACATGATAATAGCCATGTACCTGCAGTCAGGTCTGAACGAGGCTGGACCGGCATGGGAGCACAGTGACTCCCTGCAGACGGCTGTGTCCCTCACTCACTGTTCGTCCTACTGAGCACATCAGATCAAGTATAAAATGTGATCTGAGCATTACAGACAAACAAAAAACTGGAGATATCAAAATTTCAATCAACAATCGTTTCCTTTTAGCAGTTAAGGTAACCCTCCTCCCCGAGGAGCAGGAAGCCACACAAGGTGGTCAGCTGTGGGCGGGACGTTCAATTTAGGCATCTCAGAATGTTCCAAATTGTAAGACAAGCATGTGCTGTTCCTTCTCTAGAAATTTTATCCTCAATATAGTCATAATCCAATTAATAACTAATTTATAAAAATAGCTTTTTATCCAATAATCCCAGCAAGGTAAAAATAGGAGTTTCTTTTTCTACATAGCAAATGTAACAGGCTCGCTGCCCACAAGAGAACTGAAGTGTCTGTGGTCACCATCCATGCCTAGGAACTGACACGGGCCCGCTGCGGGCCATCGTCCCTGCGCACTACAGCTCTGGCTGCAAAGCATCTTCTGGCCCTGAGGGCAGCACAGACAGCAGCCCCCAAGATCTGCTGCGAACCACAGACCTAAATTGTAACTGCATAATTTTTAGAAAACGGCAGCACTGCTCCTTAATCTCAGGAGGACTTAGGGGCAGGGCCATTCAACACATTTCTAGCTTAAAAACCCACACACGCACATCTGAAAGAAGTCGCTGCACCAGCAAGGACGCTCTTTAAGCTCACTATGAAATACAAAAGTGCACTCTTCTATATCTACATATAAAACATATTAGAAATAAAATTGTGTAAAATGTTTGCTGTGCAAACAATAAAAAGTCAGGTGTGCCAGCTCTGCCTGGCCCCTGGTGCTGCCAATCCTACTGCAGGGAGTCGCTGTTCTCCAGCACCAGCCCACTGATGTGCGTGGGGGCCAGCGCACCCCCATCATCTTCTGCGCTGTCCACGGACTCATCTTCACTCTGGCCTGCCATCATGACCTGCTGTACGGCCAGGGTGGCCCCATCTGAGGACAGGGACTGAAGGCTGTCCACGTTCATGTTCACAGGTGTGGTAATGGTCACAACGGCACCTGCAGCAGAGCACAGGAATGTCATTGCTTCAACTGGTACTCTAAGAAAAGCATGGTAGAACAGATAGGTGCAGCCTTGTGTACAGTTAAGGTGTGTCTATGTTCATGTTTTGTTGTTTTGTGAGACAGGTTCTTGCTACACGGCCAAGGCTGGGTTGGAATTCATCACGTAGCATAGGTTAGCCTTCAATTCTCCATCTTCCTACCTCTTCTTCCTAAGTGCTGGGATTACGGGCATATGCCACTGTGTGCAGGTAAGACCTGTGTGGATTTATAGAAAGTAGTGAGCGGGGGCTGGAGAGATGGCCTAGCGGTTAAGAGCGCCGACCGCTCTTACAGAGGACCCGGATTCGATCCCCAGCACCCACATGGCGGCTGAGAACCGTCTGAAACTCCAATTCCAGGAGAACTCCAGCTCCAGGGGAATCCAAGACCCTCTTCTGACCTCCGCGGCGTTGCACGACACGGGTGCACAGACCTGCATGCAGACAGTACATTGATACACATACAGAAATAAATAAAAATTTAAAATAAAAAATTAAAAAAAAAGAAAAAGAACCAGTTTCTTCAACAGCTCAAACCATGCCCAGACAGCAAAGATCTTGCTCTGAAGATGGTCTTGGCAGAGATCAACAGGATGGAGAGAGAGCAGACTGCTCATAGCAGAGCATACTGCCAGGAGATGGAAAGATACCCACACATGGACAAAGCCACAGAGGATCACATGTTCAAGGCAAACCTCAGCTTGTCACAAGAAATAAACAAGGGGGCAAGAGATTAAAAATTGCTGTGTTTGCCGTTGAATCCCAGCACTCAAGATGCCGGATGAAACGCCCGTGATCCCAGCACGCTCGAAGATTCTAAGATGGAGCTGGGATCTCAGTACCTCAAGATGCGAGATGGAGTCTGTGATCCCGAGAACTTTTAGGAGGAAAGAAATTTTTTTTAATTTTTATTTATTTTGTATGCTGGCAATGACACTGATACGTCTGCATTATGGTTTTTGTGCCACCCATGTCGTTGCCAAACGCCGGCAGAGGTCAACAGGGGTGTCAAATTACCCTGGAAAACGAGTAAAGACAGAGGTATCTCAGCCGCCATATGGGCGCTGGGGATCGAACCAGGTCCTTCGCAAAAGCATGTCAGTGCTCCACAACTTCAGGAGGGAGGGTGGCCACTCTCCAGCCCGGAAAAAAATGTTTTTAAAGGAAACAGCATGCAACAAAAAGACTTGCTCAAAGAACTTACCCAAACAGTAAACTTCTGGCTGCAGAAAAGTTAAAAAAAAAAAAACAACACCATGACCTTGAGAAAAAGATGTAAGACAGGACTTAACATGTAAGGCAGAATGTATGAGTAGAGGGGTGGGGCATGGATGGGGGGAAGGGCATAAACTTGATTGAGAAGTATTGTATGAAATGCAGAAAAGCTCAATAAAAATTAGGGAAAACAAAATACCATATCAAAATACCCTCCCAAAATACCATATCAAAATACCCCCTCAAAAAGTCATGAGGACCAGATTTTGAATCACAGTACCCACAGACCAAGCCAGGCCTTGAGCAAATACCTGTAACTCCTGTTTCTGAGGGTCTCCGTGTGTGCACAAAAAAATACATATAAGCCCTGACCCTATATGTGTGCACATACTAACACACACACATACACACATGCACAAATAAAAAAGGAAAGAAAACATGACCCATAGCCCACTTCCTGCTGTTGAGACCAGCACTGTCATGGAAATCCTCCTTGAGCATCCAGCTGAGAATCATCAGCATGTGTATGAGAGGAGGAAAAGAGCAGGCTAGGAAGAAGCACACAGAGGACCTCAGCTGTGCAAGACTGCTCATCTGAGTGTGATCCCTGGAATCCATGTACAAAGAGAGAACCAATTCCTGAAACTTGTCCTCTGACCCCCCATGTGCTCTGTGCCACATGCATACAAATACATAACAATACATTAAGTTATTTTATTTCATCTGTATGAGTGTATTGCCTGCATATATGTAAGTGCACTGTGCCATGCAATGCCTGTGGAGATCAGAAGAGAATGTTGGAGTCCCTGGAACTGGAGTTACAGATGGTTGTTAAGCTGCCATACGGGTGCTGGCAAGGAACCCAGGTCCTCAAGAGCAGTTGGTGCTCTTAAACCCTGAGCCATCGCTCTTCTAGCCCCCATACATATTTTTTATAAAGAACAATCTGAAAGATGGTAGGAAACACTGTCTAGTATTCACAAAACCACCTGGAAAACATACCCACAGAGAATGGCTGGAGAACTCAGAAAAGTCTGTGAAGAGGTGTCAGCCCCAGAGGGAGCACCGCTGCAGATAACCAACAAATCACAAGAATTAGATCCAAAGGATTGACCTATTGCAGTCAACCTAGCTGCTATCCAGAGCAACACTCTGGGTGACTTACAAGGACACAAAATTAGCCAGCATCCAGCAAGGCAAGATGTACAATGTCTGACATTTAGTCTGAGATTATGAGGCCTGCAAACAGGCAGGAAAACCCCAAAATAACCCAAACCCACCCAGAATTGATAGTCATGACTTAGCAGAGGCTACACAGGCAGTCACTAGACCTACAGAGGTCACATACTACCCACAGAGCTCAAATACTATCCTTGGAAAGATGAGACAAAGCATCTAAGAAGAAATCACACCTATGGGATCAGCGCGAGACCAGCATTACTAGGGGATGTCAGTGACGGGGAAGGGGAGGGACAGAGGGCTTCAGTGTGAAGTGGACGGATTGAAAGAAACATCAGTGCCAGGGAAATCTAATGACCTAGCATGGGTAACCCAAGGGTAGGAACCGAAGGGGGGGCTTAAGGGGCTGGGAATGGAGGAGGGAGGCTTAGGGGGCTAGGAATGGAGCAAAAAGGAAAGCAAATGACAGAACATATATATGGTCAACTGAACTTAAGACAGATCAATGATTTCATATGCATGAATTCCTAAATTCTCCTCCCTAATGTCCACTAGCACTTTGGGGTCTAATTACACAGCCCTGGCTGGCCTAAAACTCACTATGTAGACCAGGCTGGCCTCAAAGTCACAGAGATCTGCCTACCTCTTTCTCTTGAGTGCGGGGATTAAAGAGGCATGTGCCACAACACCTGGCTTACCCAGCACTCTTAGCATGAATCCATATGGATGCTTCCTTGTGTTTGTTTATTTATTTATTTATTTATTTATTTATTTATTTATTTATTTATTTTTAAACAGGTTAGTTAGTACGCAAGGGGAAGGAGAGGCACAGGTATGGGGTCAGAGTTGGTTCTCTCTTTTCACCATGCGGAGTTCTGGAGGTCAAACTCAGGTCAAGCTTAGGAGCAGTTGCCTTTACCTGCTGTGCTGCATAGCTTTAGTGTCGACTTGACACACTTGGGTTGAGCCTCAATTGGGGAACTGCCCCCATTGGACTGGCCTATGGCCACGTCTGTGGAGTATTTTCTTGACTGTTGAGTGATGTGGGAGGGCCCAGCCCAATGTGGGCAGTGCCACCCCTGGGCAGGCTTGTTGAAGCAGGCTTACTGAAGACAGCAAGCTGAGCATGAGCCAGGGGAGAAGCCAGTAAGAAGGATTCCTCCATGGCGTGTTTCAGCTTCTGCCTCCAGGTTCCTGCCCTGAGTGCCTACCTTGGGCTTCCTAAGTGATGAACTATATTATCCAGGAGATGTAAGACAAATAAACCCTTTCCTCTCCAAGTTGGTATTGGTTAGAGTGTTTTGTCACAGCAACTAAAAGCAAACTAGAACAGAAATTCGTCCCAGGAGTGGGGGTACTCCTATGACAGACTTGACCCTGGTGTTTTGGGAAGGACTGTGGAAGTGTTCAGAATTTGGGCTACAAAAGCTATTGAATGCTTAGAGTTTGTTGCTGTGGAGCCTGGAACAGTTATGCTGAAAGAGTTGTAGATGATGGAGGCCTGGCTTGTGAAGCTTCAAAGGGAAGCAGAGAGTATCAGGGCTGTTTGTGTGATATTTTGAATCTGTGGGTTACTGTTTTATGTTGTGATATTAACATCATACCTTGGAGCTAAGAAATGGAAAGCTTATGGTGTAATAATGATGTGCTTGTGTGTCGAGCTGACAAAGAGTCAGTTGTGCCAGACAGCTGTAGTGTCAGCTTGACACAACTGGGTTGAGGGAGCCTCAAATGGAGAATTGTCTCCATTGGACTGGCCTGTGGCCATGTCTATGGGGTATTTTCTTGATTGCTGAGTGATGTGGGAGGGCCCAGCCCACTGTGGGCAGTGCCACCTCTGGGCAGCTGATCCTTTATTGTATAAGAAAGCAGGCTGAGCATGGGTCAGGGGAGGAAACCAGTAAGCAGTGTTCCTTCATAGCCTGTGCTTCAGCTCCTGCCTCCAGATTTCTGCCCCAAATTTCTCTCAGTTGGGCTCCCTGAGTGATGAACTTGAGAGTAAGATGTAAGATGAAAAAACCCTTTCCTCCCCAAATTGGTACTGGTCAGAGTGTTTTGTCACAGCAATTGAAAGCGAACTAGAACACCTGCTGAGTTAGCTTACCTCCTCCCCTGTGTTTCAGTGGCGAAGCCAGAACTATGTTTGCCCCTGTGCCCAGCCCTATAGCTCAGTCAACAGCAGCTGACCTGGGCTTTGTGTTCCCACCCTCTGCCCTCAGTCCATACACACGCACCTTCTGACATGGTGAGCTCACTTGCTGTCGCAGCTGCCACTCCTGATGCGATAGAGTCAGGCCAAAACCTCTGAACTGGCCTGTTCTGAGCAGTTTTTTTCTTTGTTTTCGGAGTCTCTGAACAACTGGAATCTAACATGGGCTGAAGAATTCGTCTCCGGGCATTGATGAACCTGTATGTAGACAAAAGTGCTCAGGCCAAAAGGACCTATGAAGACTCCACGGAGTACAACACTCTAGGATCCATGTGGAAAAGATAAACACACTCTCGATTACAATAAACACTCCAGAGAGTGATAGGCATACACACACTGTCTAAATCTCCAGAAAAACAGGTCCAGCTCTTTAAAATAAATCATGAAGTTAAACAAGGTCCACTTTTTCTACAGCACCCTTGTTCTCTCTTATTTTTTAAGTCTTGTTTGATTTGCTCTGTGAATTAGACATTAACAAAGACCTGAATCTGAATTTGACTATTTTCTCTAATGAAAGAGAATGTTAGCACAATGAGCTTTTATGTACTCTAGACTCACGACTGAGCTGCCAGACAGCCTGTCCTGCAGTCTTCTACCTGTGCCACCACCAATGAGCTGAGCCATCAGGGAGACATTGTGGTCTTCTACAGATCAGGAATGTAGGGAAGAGGTGTGTCTTGTGGCCAGTCATCCCCCAGTGTATCTGTCAATGACGGACTGTCACATCAATAAAGTATGACACTTTGACAGGATTACATGGGAAAAAAAAAAAGAATGGAGGCACACAGGAGGATCAGTTTGGGCTAGCCTCAGATATATAGCAAAAAACTATCTCAACACTACCAAAACTGAAAAGAAAGGATCACTATATTACAGAGATCATAACAACATGCTTGAACCATTTAAATTTTGTTAGCAGTTTAAATATTATTTTCTTTTTTTTTTTTTTTTTTANTTAATTTTATTTATCTGTATGTGTATGAATGTACTGTCTGCATGCAGGTCTGTGCACCCGTGTCGTGCAATGCCGCGGAGGTCAGAAGAGGGCGTCGGATTCCTCTGGAACTGGAGTTCTCCTGGAATTGGTGTTTTCGGACGGGTTCTGGCCGCCGGATGTGGGTGCTGGGGATCGAACCCGGTTCCTCTGTAAGAGCAGCGGGTCGGCGCTCTTAAACCGTAGGCCATCTCTCCAGCCAAAATATTTTTTCATTTGAATGTATAAGAGTGTGTTGCCTGGGGCTGGAGAGATGGCCGCAGTGGTTAAGAGCGCCGACTGCCTTGCAGAGGACCTGGGTTCGATCCCCAGCACGCCACATTGTGGCTGAGAACCGTCTTAACTCCAGTTTCAGAGAATCCAAGACCCTCTCTGACTCCCGAGGCATTGCACAAACACGGGTGCACAAACCTACATACATACAGTACATTATTCACATACAAAATAATAAATTAAAAAAAAATGTGTGTGCTGCTGTATTTTAGTGCATCTGTGTCGTTAGCAGTGTTCTGGAGGTCAGAAGAGCGTGCGGACTATCCTGGAGCTGGAGTTATGGGCAGTTGTTAGCTGCACTGTGGCTGGAAATCAAACCTGGGGTCCTCTGCAAGAGCAGTGAGTGCTAATGGCTGAGGCACCTCTCCAGACCAAACACTTTATTTAAAGGATTGAACAGTATACAGTTGGTCTCCGGAATACCAGAGAGTGTTACCAAAGGCACTGAAACCAATAAAGTAAATGTTGGTCCATTGAGTCAAGCAACTCCTCCACCAACATCAGCTTAGCACCTCACCTGCTTGAGATATTGTGCAGCAAGTAGCAGCCATATGTCTGAGTAAATCCCAAATTTATTTGATTATTAGCTCTCTCCTTGGAGGAATAACTCGTGGATGTTGCCACAGAGCTTATACCCTCGTAGTGATTAGGAGATTTATACGCCACGGTAAGTAAGGCCTTGTCCATCTTTCTCTTCTTCAGGAAAAAAAAAAAAGTAATCCAGGAATTAACACACCATCCAAAACATCTGTGTCTATACCAAAGTAACTTACCATAGTAACTAGCAATGTTTAAAATATTATATATCTATTGCTTGTGCTTCAGTTAGTAGGATTGAAAGCTTATCCCTGGGCAAATGGTCAGCCCATGAAAGGAAACAGCCAGAACGATCAGAGTCCAAAATGACATCTCCAGACAAGTAGACTGTTGTGCTTCTTGTCCACCTGTGCCCCGTCTAAGCCTAAGGAACAATCTGCGGAAGAGGGGGAGTGGTAAATGAATGTAGGGCTGCGATTGGGGTGAATGGGAAACTACACAATATAGTCTGGACATTATTTGAGCAACTTGATTGAACATTCAAGCCCCTCCAGCTGATGGTGGGAGCTTGGGCTGTGTGGGTTGGGACACAACTCGGCTTGCAAGATTGGGTTTTATATGAAGATGCTTGTGCTAAAAAAACAAAAAAAAGAGGCTAGATACTGACATTTGAACTAACTGGGAATATAAAATGCTAGTTGTTTTTATTTATAGTTTGTATTGGGGGTTGGTCTCTATATTTTTCTGAATTTACAACATCACAGTATGAACACTTTCTTTTACTTGTAGGACAAGTTTAAAGAGAAGTAAGCTTAAATTTTACTTCCCAAATAAGTAAAGTCATAGTCCAGTCATAAGCGTTAAAGAGCAAAGTGTGTTTATTGGGTAAAATTTATTTAGCAGGTACTCAACTCTGCCCAAGCTTTATCCACAAAGTACAGGATATTTTAAGGCTTAGTGAATTATTTAGATTAAATTTAGGTGTAGGTTTTGGTGAAAATGGTAATACAATTGAACAAATTGGGAATATAAAATGTTAATTGTTTTATTTATAATTTGTATTGGGTTAAGGTACACAAATTGCCTCTATATTTTTCTGAATTATACAACATCACATTAATAATAGCTTTCTTTTACTTGTAGGACGCATTTAAAAGGAACTAAGCTTAAATTCCTTCCCAAATAAGTAGCATACAGTCAATGAGAAACAGTTTGGGTAAATTTAATGAAAGCTTATGCATTGGCTCCTGCTTATGGGGTGTTGTAATACAACGTAGGCATCTATGGTCAAAACATAAAAACCTAAAAAAAAAAAAAAAAAAGGGGAGGGGGAGGTGGGGTATATCCTTTCTGGGATACAAATGGAAAACTCTGTGTTCCAATCCTAATGATAAATTTTTCAATTTTTCTGATCTTGAAATTAACAATGGGAGGAGAATTTTATGTTCCCACAGGTAAAATCACCAATCTAAATGCCTGAAAACATACAACTTATGGCGTATGCAGGATGACTGGGAAAATGCCAGCAGAGAGGTTTGACCCATCTGAACATAAAGAAAGAGGAACCCCAGACTACCTGAGTCACAGACACTGAGCATTTCTCTGAAGACTATTGGGGTTAACTGTTTATAAACGGGCCTAAATGAAGTTTACCTTCCAGATACTGAGAAAACCTTCTTTAAACCCTCTCGAGTCCAAAATGACAACTCCAAAGAAATTAGACTGTTTTCTTCTCACCCACTTGTGCCCCTTTCCCAAAGCCCAGGGAACAAACTGCGGAAGAGGAGGCGTGGTAGATTGTAAGGGCTGCAGAGAGATAGGGGTGAATCATGAGACTACAGGAATATAGTCTGGACTCCTAATTGATCAACATGCCTGTGCATACAAGCATCACCAGCTGGACTACGGGAACCTTGGGTTGTTCAAAATTTGGACATAGATACTTGCAAAATGCACCAGTTACCTAATTGTATGACATTCTGAGTAACATCAATGTTATCTGCAAACAACTGTGTCATTATATTGTAGAATCCCTTAAAAATAAACAAAAAAAGTAAAAAAAAAAAAAGAAAAAAGAAAGCTTTAAAAAATATAGACCCTTCCTCCTTAAAAAAAAATAAAATAAAATAAAAATAAAATAAAAAAAAATAAAGGATTGAACAGGTAGTAACTCAAGTAGTGAGTTATTTACTCCAACACTAAACATGAATCTGTGGTTGAATAACAGGAAGGCTGTTTGCTTCTTCTGGAATGTTAACAAGCTGATGCAGCAGCACAGTTAAAATGAGGGAGCAATGCTTCGAAGTGGCTCTGTGGCTCCCTTTCTACATGCTAACTCCACCCAGCGGCACTCTTCTCACATCTGAACAGCTGTGAAAATGAGACCAATGACCAACAGCTGCAGGGAGCAGCACTGGGTGACGAGAATCCGCTCTCACCGCGTCTCCAACACTGTGGCCCAAAGCTAGCAGAGGAGGTTTCATTTGTAAACACTGCCCTTCTAGGCAGCCCTCACCAAGAATGGTTCTAAGTCTGGCCATGCAACAGAATGGCTGCAGGTCACCAGCAGAAGGACTGAGTCCCCAAGCTGCAGGCAGAAAGTGAGAGCAGGTTTCAGAAGGAAAGCAGAGGGTGCACCAGTACCCTGTCCATGAAGCTGCCCATCAAAACATCTCAGTTCTGAGGAATATGGATAAGCAGAGATGAGCCACCATGATAATAAGCCAGGTGCCAGCAGACAGCATCTTACCAGTTGTTGACTTGCAGCAGTGTCAAATTTGTCTGAGCAGCAATCTGCTTTTTCTCATCCTCAGTTGGATAGGGATGCTAGAAATGAAAAGGAGTGTTACTATCACTGTAGGTTTAGATTGTTAAAAGGGAAGCTGAGATTATCTAGACAAATTAGAACCATATAAATAAGAGTAAAAACTGGGAGCAATAGAGCTTTTAGCAAAACCAAACTTTACTCTTACAAATCATTTGGAGATGCTCAGCAGAATGAAGCCCTCTCTTTTTTTAAAAAATTTATTATTTTTTTTATGTGTATGAGTGTACTGTCTGCATGTAGGTTGGTGCACCCATGTCGTGCAATGCTGCAGAGGTCAGAAGAAGGCGCCGGATTCCCCTGTAACTGGAGTTAAAGATGGTTCTTAGCCGCCATGTGGGTGCTGGGAATCGAACCCGGGTCCTCTGCAAGAGCAGTCAGTGCTCTTAACTGCTGAGCCATCTCTCTAGCCCCGAAGTCCTCTCTTCTTCCTGCCCAAGGATGTCTAGCACTGCAGGAGCTGTCAGTGTACAGCAAAAGTGTGGCCATCCAGGACCATCAAAGCCTTGGCACAACCACACGTGTGTCAACTTCGGTGAGGTCTAACTCATGAGCAACAGATGGCACCATTTAAAGTAGAATGGCATCAGCACATTTCTGGCCTACACTCAGCGGTCACCCTGCCTTCCTCCAGCACCAGACACATTTACCAGAATCACAGTGGGACGAACAGGTGCAGCATGACCCAGGGTTTGTCACACATCAGTGACATGTTTCTGCCACTGGCACCATGAGAATAAACTGACACTGGAAAGACCAATGTCACTGATGTCTTTTTCAGGATCAAATCTGATGTAACATGGCACAATAGTACAGAAAACACCTTTCAAGGATCTGTGTGCTGAAGGCTTAATCACCTGAAGTCTTAATCATCAGGATGAAGTTGGTAGAAATAGGAGGTGGGGTCTGCTGTGGGATCTTTAGGTCAGTGGGGGTAGTTACTGGGAAGGGGATTGTGGAAACCAGCCTTTGCTGGATAGCTTTAGTATCAACTTGACTCACCTGGGTGAACAGAATCTCAACTGGGGAACTGCCGCCACTGAGCTGGCCTGTGGCCATGTCTGGGGTATTTTCTTGATTGTTGAATGATGTGGGAGGGACCAGCCCCCTGTGGGTGGTGCCACCCCTTGGCAGGTTGTGCTGTATTATATAAGAAAGCAGGCTGAAGCCAGGTGTGGTGGCGCATGCCTTTAACCCCAGCACTTGGGAGGCAGAGGCCAGTGGATCTCCGAGTTCAAGGCCAGCCTGGTCTACATAGTAAGTTCCAGGCCAGCTGGGGCTATAGGAAGACTCTATCTTAAAAAGACCCCCCTGCCAAAAAAAAAAAAAGGAAAGCAGACTAAGCATGGGCCAGGGAAGCAAGCCAGTAAGCAGCATTTCTCCATGGCTCAGACAGCTCCTGCCTCTAGGTTCCTTCCCTGAGCTCCTACCTTGGGGTCCTCAGTGATTAACTGGGGCCTGGATGATGTGACAAATAAACCCTTTTCTCCCCAAGTTGGTGTTGGTATGTTTTGTCACAGGGATTGAAAAGAAACTAGAACACAGCCCTTTCCTTTTCTGTCTACTGGCCACCAGCTGTGCACTGTGCTCTCTTCTATGGTCTGCCACTGCCATTAGGCAACCATGGTTCTACCAGTTATAGACCCCAAAGCAAACCATTTCTCCTTATAAGTTGATTATGTCAAATATCTGTTATAGTGATGAGAAATTAACACCTATGTTGTCAGTAAAGAGCCAAACCCAGGGCTGGGACAGAAGTGTGCTTATTATATTAGCTGTCTAAGTGTGAATGACACATTTCACTAAAAACCAACAAATAAAGCAGTTAACAAAAAACAGGTGCTTGGGGGCTGGAGAGATGGCTCAGCGGTTAAGAGCACTTTCAAGAGATCTGAGTTTGGTTCCCAGCACCTACATGGTGGCTCAGAACCATCTCTAACTCCAGTTCCAGAGGATGGATCCATTGGCCTTCTTGGGCACTAGGCACACATACATGTAGGCAGAGCACATACAAAATAAAAATAGATGTGGTAGTGTATGTCTTTAATTCCAGCACTGGGGAGGTGGAGGCGGATGGATCTCTGTGAGATCAAGGCCAGCCTGGTCTATATATTGAGTTCGAGGTCAATTGGGGCTACAGGGAGATCTTGTCTCAAAAAAAAAAAGCCCCCCCACGGTGGGGGGGCGCTGGAGAGATGGTTCAGTGGTTAAGAGCACCAACTGCTCTTGCAAAGGACCCAGGTTCAATTCCCAGCACCCAAATGGCAGCTAAGAACCGTCTTTAACTCTAGTTCCAGAGAAATCCGACACCCTCTTCTGACCTCTGTGGCATTGCATGACATGGGTGCACCAACCTACATGCAGACAGTACACTCATACACATTAAAAAAAAATAATAAAAGCCCCCTCCCCCCAAAAAACCCAAAACAAAACAAAAAAGGAAATAAAAATACTTAAAAACAATGGGGCTAAGAGCTGGGAGATGGCTGTGTGTATAAAGTGCTTGCTTGGTGTTCAAGTGTGAAGAACTGAGTTCAGATCCCCACCACCCACATAAAAGCTGAGGGTGGCAGAGCGAATTTTTAAGTGCAGTGCTGAACGAAGAGGAGAGAGAAAGGGAGTGATCGAGGAAGACAACTATATTCGTATCTGGCCTCCACACATTCAAGCACACATGCACACTTGGGGAAGTGCACTTGTATATGCACACCTAACATAAAGGCAAAATTAAACCAAAAAATAAGTGTCAGATTCCTAGAAGTATGCAAAGAAAATAATACCTATCTCCAGTGGTGGGGGGGACCCTATTTCTCAAAGCTGGCTCAGCAGTTAAGAGCACTGGCTGCTCTTGAAGAAGACTGAGGTTCAATTCCCAGCACCCACATGGCAGATAACAACCATTTGTAACTCCAGTTCCAGGGGATCTGACACCTTTTTCTGTTCAGGTACTGCATGACACGAATACATGCAAGCATAACACTTGTACATATAAAATAAAATTATGTGTGTGTCTGTCTGTGTGTGTGTCTTTTTTGAGACAAATTCTCCCTATAGCCCCAGCTGGCCTGGAAGTCACTAAGTAGACCAAGATGGCCTCAATCTTACAGACATGGGCTTGCCTCTACATCTTGAGTTCTGGAATTATAGGCATGTGCCACTATACACGGGTCACATAAAATGAAAATAAGTTAAAACTTTTTTTTTTTTTTTTTT
>VZQC01002696.1:792001-832121 GCA_009823505.1 Rhizomys pruinosus
AAAAAAAAAAAAAAAAAAAAAAAAAATTAAAAAAACAAGGACTGGGATTGTAGCTCAAAGAATAAAGTTGTAGCTGGGTGTGGTGGTGCATGCCTTTAATCCCAGCACTTGGGAGGTAGAGGTGGGTGGATCTCTGTGAGTTCAAGGCCTGGTCTACAGAGCAGCTCCAGGACAGCTCTGAGACCCTGCCTCAAAAACAAACAAACAAAAAAAGAATAAAGTTGTTGCCTAGCACATATACAACATGCAAAACACAAAACCAATAAATAAATAATGGGGCTGGAGTCAGTCATAATGGCACACAAGGAGGAGGCAGGGGCTCAAAAATGGGGCTGGAAGCATAAGCACACATCCAGAAGAACAATAAGACAACTAGCAATCAATGCTGCCCTAGTGTGTTTAGAAATCTAGGTGTCCGGGCTGGAGAGATGGCTCAGCAGTTAAGAGCGCTGACTACTCTTGCAGAGGACCCAGGTTCAATTCCCAGCACCCACATGGAGGCTGAGAACCATTTTTAAGCTGGGCGTGGTGGCCCATGCCTTTAATCCTAACACTAGGGAGGCAGAGGCAGGTGGATCTCTGTGAGTTCAAGGCCAGCCTGGTCTACATAACTGAGTTCCAGGAAAGCTGGGACTCCAGGGAAACCCTGCCTCAAAAAGATAAAATATATATTAATATATTAATATATATCAATTATATATATAATTAAATAAAAGACACATAAAAGGAAAGAAATTCACCTAATCCCAGCACTTCTATGGTGAATGGGGACCACTGCAGCACAGCCTGTGCACAGGCTGCCTGGCATACCCTATGCTCACAGCCCTGTCATCATGTTCATCTGCATGCTTCTCGTCCTGTGTGACCAGACTCCTGTCAAGCTACACGAGTCAGACACTCATACCACCAGGTCCACTCTGCTGCCTTTAAACTTGCTATGTGCCCCTTTCTGCCAGGCATGGTGGCGTACACCTTTAATCCTAGCACTTGGGAGGCAGAGGCAGGCGAATCTTTGTGAATTCAAGGCCAGCCTGGTCTACAGAGTGAGTTCCAAGACAGCTGGGGCTACAGGGAGACCCTGTCTTGAAAAGACCAGAAAAAAAAAACAACAACAAAAAACCAGTGCCGGAGAGATAGCCTAGCGGTTAAGAGCATCAGCTGCTCTTGCAGAGGACCCAGGTTCGATCCCCAGCACCCACATGGTGGCTAAGAACCGTCTGTAACTCCAATTCCAGGAGAACTCCAGTTCCAGGGGAATCCGAGACCCTCTTCTGACCTCTGCGGCATTGCACGACACGGGTACACAAACCTACATGCAGACAGTACATTCATACGCATACAAAAAAAAAAAAAAAACTTGCTGTGTCCCTTTCAAATCCAATACAAAAAACACTGCTACTTTCTCATGTTTGGCTCAAGTACATCTTTTTCTCTGCCTATTTCTCCCTGCGACTCTCATGGGTAAGGGCTTTTTCTAACATAAATACACAAAATTAGCAGTAGCCTCGCTTACTCCCTTTCACCAGTGGGACCCTTTAAGTATTTGAAGTTTCTTGAAGAAATCATTAGGGACCTATGCTCTATTGCCATTTCAGACACAGCATGATATTGACACTTAGACTTGGTCCCATCAGATAAAGTCAGTTTCCCATGGCACATGAGCCATATGGAGGGCAACACAGGGTCATTCTTGGTACATCCAATGCAGCCTTACCCCTATGTGCTGAAAGAGCCAGGACCGCATCACATTGGTGGCATGCTTCGGCAGGACACCTCTCTTGTTCTTAGAGGAGCCATCATCTTGATGTAAGATGCTGAGATCTTGGTTCAACTGTAACTGAAGCTTTTATACAATTGATAATGTTAGAAAGGCTTTGAAATGAAAACAGATCATGTAGCTTACTATTTCAGATGCAGAAAGCAACCGAGGACCTCACAGCTTATGTATGTAATAAAGCTGCATTTGCTGGAAACCGGTAGAGACTGATCTTTTGAGAACATGTGACATTGTCAAATGTATCCTTGGTCTTCATCCCTACTTTTCAGCATGCAACTCCTAAAATTCTTAATTCTTTTTTTTTCTTTTTTAAATTCTTAATTCTTCACAGTGGTAAGGGATGTTACTCTGTGTGCTGAGCTGGCTGCTGACTAGGGATTGTGACAGGAAAGACCACAACAGAAGTCTGGACAGATCAAGGGGATAAAGGCTAAAATGACCTTGCTTCTGTCACCAAGCCCGTAGTTCCTGGAGGGTGGCCAACCCAGGGAAGGTCTGGGAGCTCTATGCACCCACCCTGACACCATGCACGTGTCTGGTTTCCATCTGCAGCCTAGCAAACTGAACCCAAGAGGCTGCTGTGGGAACTCTTAATTCATAACAGTCATCAGAAGCACAGGTCACAGACCTGGAACTCAAAACTGGGCCTCAGCTCTGACACTCTCTGGGTAGAGAGTGTCAGGACTGAGGGTGTCAAAAGATACAGGCTGGCTTTCACTACTCGACTGCTGATAGAGAGAAACCCTGCAGTGTTGAGGGTACAGAAGTTTCCTGTTTGTGGTGTGAAAACAGGAGGAAAAGTTTGTTTCTCAAACAGAGCACGGCTCTTCCTACGTCGTTACTCACACTAGTAACTTAGTTCTGCAGAGGCCCGGGTCTAGTGAGGCAGACAGGAAGGATGCTAAGAGGGTCGTTATGCCCAGAGCAAGGTTCTGTGCAGACAGATAAAGTGTAAGGTCCTCACCACCAGTGTTGGCCTGTGCTTTCTGATGCTTTCTAGAAACCAATGCTTTCTAGCCTCAATGAAATTTCCAGGCAGCAAGCAGCAACAGAGTGCTGTTAGAGAAGCAGAGGCAGGTGAGCAGAGGTAAGTGGCGAGGACAGGAGCCAACACAGGGATCAGCAGAATGGGCCGCATCTGGACAGCAGCCCTGCAGCAGCCAGTTTCAGGAGAACACGGAGCACCAACATCTCACCTACAGTATAGACTCAGATTAAGGGACCTTTGAGCCACATGTGGCCACTAATATAATGAAAACCATGCAGACACAAAAATTAAAACCACTGTGAGGCAGAGCAGCACTGTAATTAAGAAGATGCACAAAAGAAGCAGGTGCTGGGGTGTTAACAACGAAAGCCGACCGGGTGCCATGAGAAAGAACAGGGCAAGGACCAAGAGTGGAGCCCCGCCACAGCGAAAGGCAGGCAAGGTAGTGAAGGGGCCGTAAGAGGCAAGCATGTCTTTAGAAACACAGGAAAACAGAAGAAATAACTAAAAGACCTGAAGGGGAACTCTGGGGAGTGAAAGGATGTAGAACTGTTAGGATCTGGTCCCTGCCTGTGGCATCCTGTCAGGGCTGAGCTGCGATACACTCCCAATCTGATATAAGCATTCAAAATAATGGTAGGAGGGTAAGATGGAGGCAAGACCTGGTGCAGAAATTACAGTGGTACAAGTAAGACTGTAGGGCAGACAGGGCTATATCGAAGTTGGTAAAGTTGCTTGCCTAGCATGCATGAAGTCCTGGGTTCTATTCCCAGTACCATGTAAACCAGGAGTGGTGACACATGCCTATAAACCCAGAACTCCAGATATAGAGGCAATAAATAATAAATAAACAAACAAACAAATGAATACCAGAAATTCAAGGTCACCTTGGCTATATAGAGAGGTCAAGACCAATAAATCCTACTTAAATTTAAAAAAAAAACAAAAAACAACCTGGGGGGCTGGAGAGATGGCCTAGCGGTTAAGAGCGCCAACCGCTCTTGCAGAGGACCCAGATTCGATCCCCAGCACCCACATGGTGGCGAGAACCATCTGAAACTCCAATTCCAGGAGAACTCCAGTTCCAGGGGAATCCGACGCCCTCTTCTGACCTCCGCGGCATTGCACGACACGGGTGCACAGACTTGCATGCAGACAGTACATTCATACACATACAGAAATAAATAAAATTAATAAAAAAATAAAAAAACAACCTGGGGAGTGCACAGAGCTTAGACTGGGGATTTCCCAGGACCAGCTGAAGCACGGGTAGGAGCTGGGCACTTCACTCAGGCCCACTATTGGATAATTCTGTCTCTGGGTTGTTGGATAATTGCTTCATTGGTTTGATTAAATCATTGTCTTGTGTGGCTGTGGGGGCAGAGTCGTCTTGCTACCTGGTATAAAAGGTGGGCCTGTTACCACTGTGAGACTTGACTGCACAGAGCTTAGATTGGGGAATTTCCCAGGACCACTGAAGCACAGAAAAAACAGGCATATCATACCTGCCCCCCCCAACTGAAATTGCTGAGTATCCAAGTAGATACTTTCCGTTTTTTGGTCTTTTCGAGACAGGGTCTCCCTGTAGCCCCAGCTGTCCTGGAACTTGCTCTGTAGACCAGGCTGGCCTTGGACTCACAAAGATCCGCCTGCCTCTGCCTCCCAAGTACAAGGATTAAATGCATGCGCCACCACGCCTGGCATTATGCCCCCACCCCCAATTGCCGAGGGAGTGTCCAAGCGGATTCTTTGGAGAACCTTCAGAACAGAAAGGGAAGAGTGAGTTGGACTTCCAATAGAAAGCCTAAAACTTAGACAAGTCAACATTACTCAAATTGTTTAAAAGGATACAAACAGAGGGAATTCTCCCAAATTCCTTCTATGAAGCCAGCATCACTCTAATACCAAAACCAGACAAAGATACAACTAAAAAGGAGAACTATAGACCCATCTCATTAATGAACATAGATGCAAAAATACTTGCAAACTGCATACAGACCCACATCTAGAAGATCATCCATCATGACCAAGTTGGATTCATACCAGAGATGCAGGGATGGTTCAACATACAAAAATCAATAAATATAATAAAACACATAAATGGATTGAAAGACAAAAACCACACAATCATCTCAATTGACGCAGAAATAGCCTTTGACAAAATCCGGCATCCCTTCATGTTTAAAGTCCTAGAGGGAATTGGACTGGAGGGATCATTCCTCAATGTAATCAAAGCCATATACAGGAAACTCACAGCCAATATCATCCTAAATGGGGAAGCGACAGAAGCATTCCCTTTAAAGGTAGGAACTTGGCAAGGCTGCCCCCTGTCACCACTCCTCTTCAATATAGTGCTTGAAACACTTGCTAGGGCAATAAGGCAAGAAAAGGAAATTAAAGGAGTTCTAATCGGAAAAGAGGAAGTCAGGCTATCCCTTTTTGCTGATTATATGATTGTCTACCTAAAGGAAGCTAAGAACCCCACCAGAAAACTCCTAGAAATGATTAAGAGTTTCAGTAAAGTGGCAGGATACAAAATTAACCTAGACTCCCAGCAAGCTGCTGGGCCTCATCCCTTTTGTGCCATCTGGGTCTCTCTCGTGAGAGAATTAGTCTGTGGCGAAGCTACTGGGTGGCCAGTACTGTTGAGCACGGGAGGTGGAGGCGCTGCCTTAGTGGCCCAGACTCTGGACATGGCGTAGTGTATCCCCATGGGCCAGGCTGGGCTCAATATGCCTATATCTGCCTCCAGAGATCAAAGGCTACTGATACAGAACAGGATGGACTAGCCCCAGAAAAGACATCGCCAGATAGAGAAAAGAAAAAAGAGCAATCAGATGTTTCTCCTAGAGCCTCAAAGCATCATTATTCTAGATCATGGTCAAGGTCAAGAGAAAGAAAACAGAAGTCAGATATTGAATAAAGAAGAAAAGCACAGAAGCGGGAACAGAAGCAAAGAGAACCAACTTCTTCTTAAAACAGGCAATGCAGCCAGGCATGGTGGCGCACGCCTTTAATCCTAGCACTTGGGAGGCAGAGACAGGCGAATCTTTGTGAGTTCAAGGCCAGCCTGGTCTGTAGAGTGAGTTCCAGGACAGCTGGGGCTACAGGGAGACCCTGTCTTGAAAAGATAAAAAAATAAAAAAATAAAAAAATAAAATAAAATTACAAAACACTGGCTAGAAATTCCTTTCTGAAACCCTGTCTCAAACACACACACACACGGGGCTGGAGAGATGGCCTAGCGGTTAAGAGCGCCGACCGCTCTTGCAGAGGACCCAGGTTCGATCCCCAGCACCCACATGGCGGCTGAGAGCCGTCTGAAAATCCAATTCCAGGAGAACTCCAGTTCCAGGGGAGTCTGACACCCTCTTCTGACCTCCGCGACGTTGCACGTCACGGGTGCACAGACTTGCGTGCAGACAATACATTCATACACATACGGAAATAAACACACACACACACACACACACACACACACACACACACACAAGAAATTGCTTTTTTCCAAAGCTATGCTATAGTGTATAGGCATACCATGGTGAGCAAAAAACAAATGTAAAAGGAAGATGAGAGGAGCAAATTTATTAAAATAGTACTGATTTTTCTATGATAAGACGGAATTGGGGTACAGTATTTGTTAATTATTCCATGATCAAGAATAGATTAATGCATTAAAGGGATGTAAGCATTTTTATTTTAATAAAGTGCCTTATAACAACAACAAAAAAATTAACCTGGAAAAATCAGTAGCCTTTCTTTACACCAACAACAAGCAACTGAAGAAGGAATACAAGGAGACCTCCCTACTCACAATAGCCTCAAAAAACAACAAAATACCTAGGAACAAACCTAACCACAGACACCAAAGATCTCTACAACAAAAATTTTAAACCCCTGAAGAAGGAAATTGAAGAAGACATCGAAGATGGGAAAAAGATCCCATGCTATGGATAGGAAAATTAATAAGTAAAAATGTCCATTCTATCCAAAGCTAATACACAGATTCGTAGTCAATCCCAATTAAAAATCCCCAAGACTTTCTTCAACAGGTTGGAAGAAAAAAAGTCTTAATTTCATTTGGAAAAACAAAAAAAAAAAAAACCAAAATAGCAAAGCACCGAGAAAAAAGCAATAGCAGGGGGATCTCTATACCAGACTTTCAAAACTATACTACAGGGCTATAGTCATAAAAACAGCGGGTTGTAACTGGCACAAAAACAGACGCAGTGACCAAATGGGAACAAGACTGAAGATCAATATTGAGTATATACAGTTTCAGCCACTCTATGTTTGATAAAGGGGCCAAAAAGACACAATGGAGGAAAGACAGCACTCTTCAGCAAGTGGTGTTGGCAAAACTTGCATCACCACTTGTAGAAGAATGAAATTAAACCCCTACCTCTCCCCTGTACACAAGTCCAGCTCCAGATGGATCAAAGACCTCAATGTGAAACCCCCAAACTCTGAAGGTGATAGAAGAAAAACTGGCCACAGACTACAAGAATAGGTGTAGGAAAAGACTTCCTAAATCAGACAGCAGCTGCGCAAGAATTAAGGTCGAAAACTGACAAATGGGACCTCATAAAACTTCAAAAGCTTCTGTACATGCAAAAGAAAACAATCATCAGAGATCTCCCAAGACCCTAAACAGGACTGAACCCCAGCAACAACCCCCACCCCAACACCCCACCCCCCACCCCCAAGCCTTCAACACAGTGGAAGAGGCATTTGGGACTCACACTGGAATACAGGCAAGGAGAAGCCCATATGCCAGGAACATGAAGAAGAGACAATATGGGAAAGGTGCTGGATAATCCCACACCAAGCTCTACCGATCCTGTGGAAGATTCATAGTGGGATCACCCTGGGGATGGCCCAAGACACAGATATGAGAAAACACAATTGTGAACATACTTAAAGAAATGCAAGATTATACAGAGCAAATCAAAGAATTAAAGAAAAAGAGAACAAAGAACTCAAAAGAAGAGGGAAACATGAAAAGATCCATGTTGAAAAGGTAGGAAACCAACCAGCGAAGCAAAGCGCTACAGGAAGATTGAGAAGCTCCAAAAGGAAGTGGAAATACTAAAGAAATTCAGAAGAGGAAATGAAAAATCAAACACTCATCAATCATCCACAGAGGAAAAGGAATGAAAAAGCTCAGAAAGCTAGAATGGAGGAAGCAGAACAAAGAATATCAGACTGGAAGATAACACAGAAGCATAAAAAACTCAAGAAAAGACTATGAAAAATTCAAATAATACACAAAACGTGGAACAAGCCAGGAACATTGGGGGACCACTATGAAAAAGGTCAAACTCCATCTAGGAATAGAGGAAGGAGAAAGAAATCCAAGAGAATGGTATTGATCAGATCTTCACAGAATAAGATGAAATTTCCCCAAACTAAAAAATAGACAAACCCATTTCAAATACCAAGAAGCACATAGAGCCCCAAACAGACAAGATCAGAAAAAGAAACACCCCACGCATATTAGTTAAAATGCTAGATGCACAAAATAAAGACAAAATTCTGAGGGCTACAAAAGAAACAAGTCACATACAAAGTGGACCCCATCAGAATTACAACTGACTTCTTCGCCTCAAACCAAATTGAAACAAAGAAAAGAACATGGAAGCCCAAAAGCATTCGCCAAGTTGTTAAGGGACATGGATGCAACCCTAGAATACTTACCCAGGAGCAAAAATGTCATTTATACTTGAAGGAGAAAGAGAAAAATCTCCATGACATAAACAAGATGATGGGATACATGTCTGGAAAACCACTCTTCATAAAATACTTGAAGCAATTCAAAGGGTAGAAGAGAGGAGCAACAATCCCTCAAACACCTAGGAAAAGAAACTAATAAAACATAACCATAGGAGCAAATCAGAGGCTAGAAGCCCAAAATGGATAATAAAATGAAAGGAAGGAACATCCATATTTTCATTTAAACCTTAAATATTTAATGGGCTAAACTCCCCAAATCAAAAGGCATAGACTGGGAGAAGGATTAGGAAAACAAACCCCATTCTATATGCTGTCTAACAAGAAACGCATCTCAATTTCAATGATAGGCACCAAAGACTTAAGGTGAAGGGAATGGAAGAAAGTATCAAGGCAAATGGTACCAAAAAGAAAGAGGTGTGGCTTTCTAATATCAGACAAAATAGACTTCAAGCAAAAGAAATCAAAAAAAGAGACAAAGAGGGCCACTACATCTTTTATTAAAAGGAACAATTGGACGATGAAGCAATTTCACAATTATAAATATATATGCACCAGACACCAGTGCACCAAACTTTATACAAGACAATTTTTCAGGATCTCAATGCACAGATTAACCCAGCACACTAATACTAGGGGGACTTCAATACCCTTAAGCCCCTAAGACAGTTCAACAGGACAAAGGATAAACCGAGAGACATCCGAACTAAATGACACAAATACACCAAATGGACCTCAACAGACATATATCAAATATTTTCACCCAAACCCAGAAGAATACACTTTCTACTCAGCACCTCAATGGGAACATTCTCCAAAAATAGACCATATACTGGGACACAGGGAAAAACTCAACAAATATAAAAAGATTGACATAATCTCATGCATTCTAATAGGACCACAGTGCAATAAATACTCAATATCAACACCAGAATAAACCCTACATCCTACAGGAACACATGGAGACTAAAACACTCTCCTGAATAATGAGTGGGTCAAAGGAAGAAATAAAGAAAGAAATAAGAACATTCCTGGAACTAATGCAATGATAAAACAACACAGCAAAATCTATGGGAACACTTTAAAAGCAGTCCTAAGAGGGAAGTTTATAGCTCTAAGTGATACATTAAATAAAACAGAAAGAACACAAGTGAATGACCTAAACACTGCAGCTAAAAATACTTGAGAAACAACAACAAATGACCTAAACGGAGCAGACAAGAAGAAATAACAAAAAATCGAGCAGAGATTCAAGAATAGAAACAAAGAAAACCATACAAAAAATAAATGAATCCAAAAGCTGGTTCTTTGAGAGAATAAACAAGATAGAACAGACTCTAAGCCCAGTTAAACAAAAGAAGAGGGAACAACGCCAAATCAATAGAATCAGTGATGAAAGGGGGAAACATCAACAACAGACAATAAAAAATCCAGACAATCATAAAGGACTACTTCCCAAAACTCTAATACTCTACTAAGTTTGAAAACGCTAGAAGAAATGGTGAATATCTGAAATCCTGGGAAATCACCCAAAGCTCAACCAAGAAGAAGATTGACAGCCCTAAACAGACCAATAGTACAGGAAGAAATCGAAGATGTAATAAGTAGCATCCCAACCAAATGCCCAGGCCCGGATGGTTTCACCGCAGAATTTTGTAAAGATATTTCGAAAAAGACATATAACCATTACTACTTAAAATTGTTTAGAAGGATACAAACGGAGGACTTCTCCAGAATCCTTCTATGAGGCCAGCATTACGCTACTACCAAAAAACCAGGGAAAGATACAACCAAAGGGAGAACTAATAGACCCATCTCCCTAATGAACACAGATGCCAAAAATTCTAAAAAAGGATTCTGGCAAATTGCATAACAGACTCACATCAAGAAAATCATCCACCATGACCAAAGTTGGATTCATACCAGAGATGCAGGGATGGTTCAACATACGAAATCAATAAACATCCATCAAAATATCAATGGACTGAGGACAAAAACCACACCACATCATCTCAATTGGCATGGAGAAAGCTTTGACAAAATCCAGCATCCTTTTTTGTTTAAAGTCCTGGAGGGAATTGGCCTAGAGTGGATTCATTCCTCAATGTAATCAAAGCCTATACAGGAAACCCACAGCCAATATCATCCTAAATGGGGAAATGATCAGAAGCATTCCCCTTGAAGGTAGGAACTCGGCAAGGCTGCCCCTGTCACCACTTCCTCTCCAATATAAGTGCTGAAACACTTGCAAGAGGCAATATAGGCTAAGAAAAAGGAAATTAAAGAGTATTCTGAATTGGAAGAGAGGAAATCAAGCTATCCCTTTTGCTGATGATAGATTGTTACTCTAAGGGAATGCTAAAAACTCCACCAGAAAACTCCTAGAAATATGATTAAGAGCTTTTGGATAAGTGGCAGGATACAAAATAAACTTAAAGAAAAATCAAGTAGCCTTTCTTTAACCCAACAACAAGCAACTGAAAGAAGGATACAAGGAGAAACCTTCCTACACCTCACAATAGCCTCAAAAACAATAAATACCTAGGAACAAACCTAACCAAAGACACCAAGGATCTCTACAACAAAAATTTTAAACCCTGAAAAGGAAATTGGAGGAAGACATCAGAAGATGGAAAACCTCCCATGCTCATGGATTGGGAAAATTACTAGTAAAATGTCCATCCTACCAAATGTGTATAGATTTAATGCAATCCCTATTAAAATCCCAAAGAGTTTTTCCCAGGCTTGGGAAAAAAAAATCCTATTTCATTTGGAAAAAAAAGCCCAATAGCCAAAGCAATCCTGAGCTGAAAAGAGCGCAATACAGGGGGGATCCTATACCAGACTCAAACTATACTACAGGCTAAGGCTATATCATAAAACAGCTTGGTACTGGAACAAAAACAGACCAGTGGACCAATGGAAAAACTGAAGATCCAAACTGAGCATACAATTTCAGCCACTCATATTTGACAAGGGGCCAAGAAACACAATAGAGGAAAGACAGCATCTTCAGCAAGTGGGTGTTGGCAAAACTGGATCACCACTTGTAGAAGAATGAAAATTAAACCCCTACCTCGTCCTGTACAAAGTCAACTCGCAGATGGATAAAGACCTCACATGTGAAACCCCAAACTCTGGGTTGAAAGAGAGAAGCTTGGCAGCAGACTACACAGACATAAGGATGTAGAGGAAAAATTCCTAAATCAGAAGCAGCTGTGCACAAGAAATAAGATCGACCAATTGGACCCAAATGCGGGACCTCATTTAAACTCAAAAGCTTCTGTATATCAAAGAACAATCAGGAAGTGAAGAGAAATCCCACAGAGTGGGAACTTCCAGAGAAATCTGAAGTATTTAGTATAACAACTACTCCAAAAAACAAAGAAGAAAGAAAAACGAATGACACACTCAAAGATGGAGCAAAGAGTCTGAATTAGAGAACTTCACAGAGGGGAATTAGAGATGGCTGAGAAACATTCTTAGAAGCTGTTCAACATCATCTAATGAATTAAGGGAAATGCAAATCTAAAAACCACTTTAGAGATACATCTTTATCCAATAAGACTGGCTAGGATCAGAATACAGAATGAACCAGATGCTGGAGAGGGTTGTGGGGAAAGGGGACACTCATCCACTGCTGGTGGGAATGTAGAACTAGTACAGCCACTTATGAAAAGCTAGTGTGGAGAACCCTTAAAGACTTGAAAATGAACTTGCACCATTTGACCCAGTCATACCACTCCTGTGGTATACCCCCAAGACACCACTCTGCAAGGAACATGCACGGATTTGTTTATTCAGCTCTGTTCACAATAGCAAGGAAGCTGGTAACCAGCCCAGTGGCCCTCAACGACGAGTGGATAGAGAAAATGTGGACAATCTATACAATGGAAGTTTTATTGCAGCAGTAAAGAAGGACACTATCATGAACTTTGCAGGTAAATGGCATGGAGCTGAGGACATCATGTAAGTGAAGTAACACTAGTCCCAGAAAAAACAAACGACAAATGGTATCCCCTCATTGTGGATGCTAGTGACCAATTACCTAGTTACCCGATATAAGATATTTCTTGGCACGGCCTGATGCTGTCAAAAAACAACAACAGAAAGACTGCATCAAAAATGGACTGAAAATGGTGAATTGGGAAGGGGGGATGGGTGGGAGAGGACACGGATGTATATTCAATCAAGCATCTTTAATTGATGTGAGTTTCAGCAAGTACTCAGTTTCACCTAGACACTGTCTACAGGATACATGGTTTTTTAGGACTTAGTAAAAGTATATGTGTATATTAAACAACATTGGGTTTACAGACTGAATAAAAACGGTAATAAGCATTGAGTTAAATGTAGATATAATTTGCTGTTGTCAACATTTGTTTACGCAAAATCTCTAGAGCAATAACTTTGGGATTGGCACATACAAATGTTCTCTATAATTTCTCTGTGTACAGTATCACCTTGTAGCATCCTCTTTAAGATGATTTAAAGCAAAAATTAAGTTTGCCTCCCAAACTAACTACATACAGTCACCCAAAAAGCATGGGTGAATTTTTTGAAATCTGTGCCTTGATTCTCCCCTATAGTTATGTATAATACAACTGTCTTCTGGAGACTCATGGGTTAAAAAAAAAAGGGGGGGGCGGTACAGACCGACATGAAACCTTCTAGTCAAGAACCTTGCAATTCAAATTCTTTAAAACTAACTATGGGAAGAGATTTGTTTGTTCGAACAGGACAAAATGTCACCAATGTAACGGCTGAGAAAGAAAAGATACAGCTTTGCCATTTTGTAGGATGTACCAGAAAGTGCACTGAAAGAGGTTGGTCCGTCTGAACACTGAAAGGAAGAAAAGCTCAGAACTGCCATAAACATCGAACCCTCCTGTGGATCCTACATGTAACAAACTATCTTAATGAGTCCTAATGAAACTTACCTTTCTAGGTGCAACAAAAGGTTTTGATATGACTTTCTTGGCCTCCCCCCCATAGAACAAGGAGAAATATGACGATGATGATGTCATTTTTCCAACTGTAAATTGGAGACAACTATTATAGAGGTAATCTCTTTATAAAACCGTAAAATGCCTTCTTTAATTGACTAAAATAGAACATAACTGTGAAAAGGAATTATCTCTGTTCAAACCAAATATAATAACTAAAGTCTCTTTGGGCTTAAATGCACTTAGGCAAAGTATATTAATGCGGAGCTTCTGACATCAGCAATGGATTGTTTATACAGGGGAATGTTGGCCAGGGGATCAAGGCCCCACAAAAGGGTAAGGGCTCCTTGCCCCTAAGTTGGGATAACTGCAGGAGGAGAGGCGATAAGACCCTGCTGCCGAAGTCCTGACGTTAACATGGGAGGGATGTATTGAGACCGCACTGCAAGGGTAACAGATGGCCTCTGGAATGCCCAGAGAGTGTTCCAAAGGCCACTAAACCAAATAAAGCAAATACCGGGTCTCCTGAGTCAAGCAGACCTCCCACCATCAGCACCAGCTACAATTCACCTGCCTGGAAATCTGTGCAGCAGAGGCATGCCCATGTGCCTGTATATCCCCAAATCTAATTGGCTGTTGGCTTCTCTCCTGGAGGAATAACCCATGGCTGATGCCACAAGCCTACATCTTCTAATGGTTAGGAAATTATAAGCCACAGTTAACGACCCTGTTAATATTTAATCAGGGGGTAAATAAATCATGAATTAACATATCATCCAAACATATGTATCTATGCAAAGTAACCTACCATAACTATTAGTGCTGCTTAACTACCTATATATCTAATTGCTTGTGGCTTCATTAGTAGGATCGAAGGTTACTCCTGAACAAACACGTGTCACCCATGAAAGGAAACAGCCAGAATGACCAGAATCCAAGTCAACAGCTCCAGAGAGAGAGGACAGTTTTACTTCTCCTCACTGTCCCTTTCTAAGCCTAGGGAAATCTGCGGAAGAGGGGGACGTGGTAAAGAATGTAAAGGCTGCGATTTGGGGTGAACGGTGAAACTACACAGCGATGTAGTCTGGAACTCAATTTGATCAACTGAATTGAACAAACAACCTGTCAACCTCCACCGAATGGTGGGCTGGTGGGGGTTTGGGCACAACAGTCTAAAGATTGGTTTTGCACGAAGGTGCTTGTACTCATGGATTAATCACTTATAGCTAAAAAATGAAAATAACTGAACAGATGCCAGGACAAAAAAAAAAAAAAAAAAAAAAAAAAAAAAAAAAAGACATAGACTGGAGATTGGATTAGGAAACAAAACCCATCTATAGCTATCTAAGGAACCCATCTCACTCTCAAGGAGGCACCAACTTAAGGTAACAGGAATGGAAAAATATATTCAAGCAAATGGTACCAAAAAAGAAAGCAGGTATTTGTTATTTTAAATATAGATACAAAATAGAATATCAAGACTAAAGAAATTCAAAAGAGACAAAGAAGGGCATTACATCTTTTCAAGGAACAATTGACCAATAAATTTCACAAAATCAAGAATATTATATGCACCATAATTCTGGTGCCCCAAATTTATAAAGACAATTTTCAAAGTCCTCAAGGCACAGATTAACCCCAGCACAATAACAGTAGTGGAATTCAGTACCCCACTGAATTCCTTGGACAGATCAACAGGAAAAGAATAAACAGGAGAGACATCTGAAACTGAATGATACGATACACGAAACGGACCTCACAGAAGTCCTATCTAATTTCCACTGAAACACAGAGAAACAACTTTCTACTCAGCATCCCAACGGAATATCCTCCAAGATAGACCATATAAACTGGGGGAAAAAACCACAGGCAAAAAACTAAATAAATACAAAAAGAATGAAATAATCTCATGCATCTATCAGACCTCAACTCAATAAATCTAAAAATCAACACCAGGAATAAGCCCTAACAACTACAAGAACACATGAAGACTATACACTCTCCTGACTAATGAAATGGATCAAGGAAGAAATAAAGAAAAAAATAAAAAACATACCTGGAACTGAATGAAATGATAATACAACAACAACACACCTATGAGACACTTTAAAACGTCCAAGAGGGAAATTTATAGCATGAGTGCTTCCATCAAAAAAATAGCAGAAAGACCCACAAGTGAAAAAAAGTCCAACACTGCAGCTTAAAAATACTTGAGAGCACAAACAAATGAAACCCTAAATGAGCAGACAAAAAGAAATAACAAAAATCCGAGCAGAAATCATATGGAAATATAACAAGAAAAACCATAACAAAAATCAGTGAATGCAGAAGTTTTGGTTTCTTTGAGAGAATATAACAAGATAGTGACAGACTCTAGCCCCAGGTTAAAACAAAAAGAGAAGAAAGGAACAATCTAAAATCAATAGACTGTGTGAGGAAATGGGAAATATCACAACAGACAATGAAAGGAATCTAGAACAATCATATGGGAATACGTCAACAACCTATACTCTAATAAAGCTTGGAAACCTGGAAGAAATGGCTGAATATCTAAATCCTGGGAATCACCAAAGGCACAAACAAGAAGAGATGGACAGCTTGACCGAAAATTAATATAATATTTGAGAAAATTGAAGACGTAATAAGAAACCTCCCAACTTAAAAAAACCCAAGGCCCAGACGGTTTCAAACAGGCAGAATTCTATAAACATTTAAAGAGGCCTTAAAACCATTATTACTCAAGTTCTTTAGAAGGATAAAAACAGAGGGAAATTCTCCAAAATTCCTTCTAATGAAGCCAGCATCACTCTTTACAAAAACCAGGCAAGAGATTACAACCAAAAAGGAGAACTAATAGACCCGATTTAATGAACACGGATGCAAAAATTCTATAATAAAATCTTGAAAATCTCATACAGACCCACATCAAGAATAACATCCACCATGACCAAGTTGTATACATGCTAAAATGCAGGATGTTTCCAATATGATGAATAAAGTTAAATATCATCAAATGTATAAATGGACTGAAAGAACAAAAACCACAGACTTCATCTCAATTGATGCAGAAAAAGCCTTTGACAAAATCCCAGCATCCCTTCATGTTTAGAGGACCTAGAGGCAATTGTATAGGAGGGATCATTCCTCAATATAATCAAGCCATATACGGAAACCCATTTCAGCCAATATCATCCCAAATGGGGAAAGGACAGAATCATTCCTTAAACATAGGAACTCTATAAGGCTGCCCTCTTTCACCACTGCTTTTCAATATAGTCTTGAAAACAACTTTCTAGGGCAATAAGGGAAGAAAAAGAAATTAAAAGAAGTACTAATTGGTAAAAAGAGGAGCAACTATCCCCTTATTTTCCTGATGATATGATTGTTTTTAAGGGATGCTAAAAACTCCAGCAGAAAACTGCTAGAAAATGATTAAGAGCTTCAGTAAGTGGCATGTGGGGGGATACAAATTAATCCTAGAAAATTCAGTGGCCTTTTTTACACCAACAACAAAGCAACTAAAGAAGGAATAAAGTAGCTTCTCACTCACAATATCCTCAAAACATATAAAATACCTAGGAAATACTAACCAAGACACCAAAGACCTATACAAAAATATGTAAACCCCTGAAGAAAGGAAATTGAAGAAGCTGTCAGAAGATGGAAAAACCTCCTCATGCTCATGGATTGAGACATTAATTATTAGAAAATGTCCATTTTACCCACTCTTGTACAGATTTTATGCAATCCTAATTAAAATCGCCAAGAGTTTCTTCACAAGGCTTGGAAAAAAAATTCAGTTAATTTCATTTGGAAAAACAAAGACCCCGAAATATAGCCAAAGTAACCCATAGTGAAAAGAGCAATAACGGGGTTGGGGGAGATCTCTATACCAGACTTCAAAATATACTACAGGGCAATGGTCATAAAATAGCTTGGTACTGGCAGCAAAAACAGACCCTGTTGACCAATGGAACAAAACTGAAGATCCAAAACCTGAGCACATACAATTTCAGCCCCCCATATTTGGATGAGGGAGCCAGACACAATGGAGGAAAGACAGCTCTTCAGCAAGTGGTGTTGCAAAAACTGTATCACCACTTGTAGTAGAATGAAATTAACCCCCTACATCTTGCCCTGTAAAAAAGTCAACCCCAGATGGATTAAAGACTCACTTGAAAACCCCAAACCTCTGAAGTGAACAGAAGAAAAACCTTGGCAGGCAGCTCTACAAAACATAGGTAATAGGAAAGACTTCCTAAGTCAGGCGGTAGCTGAGCAAGAATTAAGGTATTAAGGTCGACAATTGGCAAATGGGTCCTCAATAAAAGTCAAATTTCTATCTTTAACATGCAAAAGAAACAGTCAAGGAAGGTGAGAGAAAAACCCACAGAGTGGGAGGAAAACCTTTCATTACAGTAATTTGACAGATCATTGATTTCCAGAGTATATCACCTACTCAAAAATCAAAGAAAAGAAAACAATGAATCACTCAAAAATGGAGCAAAGAGCCTCAAAAACAGAGACTTCACAGGTGAGGAATTGGAAGATGGCTGAGAACATCTTAAAACAATGTTCAATGTCACTAATAATTAGGTAAATGCAAATCAACCAACTTTAAGATATCAATCTCACTCTGATAAGAACTGGCTAGGTTTTATCAAAAAAACAAATGATACTGAGTGCTTGAGAGGTTGTGGGTAAAGGGGAACACTCATCCACTTGCTGGTGGGAATGGTAAACTCGTTACATTCCCACTATGGAAAGCAGTGTGGAGTACCCTTGGAAGACTCAAAATGGGTCATACCATTCCTGGGTATTTTTCCACAAGACTCATCTTACCACAGAGCTACATGTACAGCTAATTTATTGCACTCTGTTCACAATAGCAAAATTCTGGAACCAACACAAATACCCAACTGCAAGTGGATAGAGTAAATATGGTACATCTACAAAACTGAATTCTATGCAGTAGTAAAAAAAAAAAAGACAACATCATTAACTTTGCGGTAAATGGATGGAACTGTAAGATATTATGGTTTAAGTGAAGTTACACTGTCCCAGGAAAACAAACAACTAATGGTATCCCCTCATATTGTGGATCCTAGCACCAATAACCCAGGTTGTAAATATTTCTTGTGGGGAGTGATGCATATTGAAAAGAAGCAGGCAGCAAAATACCAAACTAACAAGAAAAAGACTCGCCATCAAAACAACTGATGAAATGCTGAATCTGTGTGGTGGGAGCTTGAAAGGAGGATCTGGGTCTATTTCGATTAATGGTATATTTTATTGAGTTGAAACAGGTATCTGAAATTTACCAAATGTTTTGTTTATCATATTTTATATGGGTATTTTAAAAGGACACTTAGTAAGAATTAAAAATTTCCTATATTTTTAAAAAAGAATACAATAAAATTGGGGGGGTTAAATATTTTTATATAAAAATGGTAATATATTTAAGCTAATTGGAATATAAATTGTTGCCACATTTGTTTTACTTAAAATTTCTATAACAACAAATTTGGGATTAATGTGTAACAAATGTTCTCCTATAATTTTGTGTTGTACAGTATCATCCTTGTAACATTTTCTTTTACCTGTAGGATAATTTAACTTAAAGGAATTAAGTTTGCTTGCCAAATTACACATACAGTCCCCAAAACAGCTTGGGTAAATTTAATGAAAAATTTCCACCTTGATTCCTGCCTATATAGGTAATGTGTAATACAACTGCCTTATTGAGATTCACGAATTAAATAGATAAAAACCAAAAATAAAATTGGGGATAACAGTTTTTATTAAATTTTCAATTTAAATCTTAAAACTAAACTATGGGAAAAGATTTGATTGTTCCCACAGATCAGAACGACACCAACTTAGTGGTTGAGAAAGAAGATACAGCTTAGCATTGTGCAGGGATGTACCGCAAGAAATACCAGCAGAGGGAAGTTGTCGCCATCTAAACATTAAATAATGAAAGAAAAGCCTCAGACTGGTACAGACATCATACATCTCTGTGGATTCTACATTTGTAAAACTGTTTTATAATGAGTCCTAATGAACTTTAACTTTCAGCTGCTGCAAAGAGATAAATATGAGGACTTTCTTACTCATTTTCATAGAAAAAAGAAAAACAATGAATAGTAATGAAGTCATTCCCTAAGTGTAAATTGGAGCATAACTGTTATAGAGGTATCTCTTATAAAACCTGGTTATAACTGGCGTTCTTTAATTGAACTAACAGACATGGAACTGTGAAGAGATTAATTCTCTTTGAGCCAAATATAATACTAAAATCTTTATAAGCTGTGCTATTAAGAAAAATATATTAATAACAGGAGAGTTCTGATATAAACAATGGATTATTCTGCCAAGGAGAATGTTGGCCAGGGATCCAAGCCTCCCTCCCTCCAAAAAACAAATAAAGCTTCTTGCCTGTAAACCGGGATACCTGCCAAGAAGAGAGGTGGTAAGGCCCTGCTGTTGAAGACACGGTGTAAGCATGAGAAAGATATATCAAGACCACACTTGCAATTGTACAGTTGTCTCTGGAATGCCAGAGAGTGTTTCTAAAGGCCACTAAATCAATGAAGCCAAAATATGGTTCTCCTTGAGTCAAGAAAGACTCCTCCGTTAGCATCAGCTACACCCTCACCTGCCTGGAAATGCTGTTCAGCAGAGGCAGCCATTTTCCTGTATATCCCCAATCTGAATTGGCCAGTTAGCTCTCTCCTTCAAGGAATAATTCACGGCTGAAATGCCACAAGCTTATGTCCTCTGGTGGTTAGGTTTGATGTTATATAGCCACAGTAAGACCTTGTCATCTTTTCAGAAAAAACTATAGTTCAATGGATTAGCATACCACGCAAACATCTGTGTCTATACCAAGGTAATATACCATAATAATAATTAAGTACTCCTTTAAAATGCCTGTAATATCTGGGGCTGGAGAAGATAGCCTAGTGGTTAAGAGCACCGACTGCTCCTTGCAGAGGACCTGGGTTCGATCCCCAGCACCCAAATTGTGGCTGAAAACCATCTTTANCGAGACCCTCTTCGGACCTCCGCGGCGTTGCACGACACGGGTGCACAGACTTGCATGCGGACAGTGCATTCATACACATACAGAAATAAATAAAATTAATAAAAAAAATTAAAAAAAAAAAAACAAAGAGGAAAGAAAGCAAATGATCCACTCAAAAGATGCATAGAACTCCATTGTGTAGTACCACATTTTCTCTATCCACCCATCAGTTGAAGGGCACTTGGGTTGGTTCCAGCTCTTTGCTATTGAAGAGAGCTGGAATAAACATGGCTGTGCATATATCTCTGTGGTAAGATGAATCTTGTGGGTACATACCCAGGAGTGGTATGGCTGGGTCAGGTGGCAAGTTCATTCTGAGTCTTCCAAGGGTTCTCCACACTTGCTTTCCATAGTGGCTGTACAAGTTTACTGTTCCCCTTTCCCCACAACCTCTCCAGAACTTGGTATCATTTGGTTTTTTTGTTCCTAGCCAGTCTTATTGGAGTGAGATGATATCTTAATTATTCTGCTAGTACAAACACACTTAAAAATGGTTTTGAGAGTGAATAATAGCTAGAGAGCAAGAGTGCATAGGATTCCTATCCCTGCCTGCCCCTCGTGTTGCCAGGTAGCTTGTTTTTGTTTTGTTTTTTTGAGACAGGATTTCCCTGTAGCCCAGCTGGCCTGGAACTCACTATATAGACCAGGGTGGCCTTCAACTCACAGAGATCTGCCTGCTTCTGCCTCCTGAGTGCTGTGATTAAAGGGGTGCCACCACCATGCTTGGCTGTTTGCTTTTTATTTTATTTAGTTATTTATTTTGGTCTTTTTGAGACAGGGTCTCCCTGTAGCCCCAGCTGTCCTGGAACTCACTCTGTAGACCAGGCTGGCCTTGAACTCAATAAGATCTCTAGCTATTATTCACTCTCAAAACCATTTTTAAGTGTGTTTGTACTAGCAGAATAATTAAAGACTTCAAAATGACCATCTCCCAGGAAGGCAGAGTCAACTCCAGAGTACTACTGAGCTCATGATGAGGCCACACAAGACCAGGTCAGGGTGTCCTGCTCAGGGTGACAACCTCCTAGGGAGCAACAATACACACTGACGTCTGACTCAAGTCACAGATATCAACCCTCCTGAGCCTGCCATATGCCTCCAACCCTGAGCAGGGGGCTATGTGTGACCCTGGAAAACAGTGTGGGAACAAGGTCATCGGCCGATTTGGGTAATTTACAACTGCAGCAGTTTTCCTAGGATAATGGGTACTACTAGGGTGACCTGTGATCCATATCAGAGAATTATGAATATTTCCAACAAAACCACCCTGATGGCTTTAACATAAAACAGAATCCTTTCTTGGTAAGTGACTCATTGTAATTAATTGAAACACAGCAAAAACTCAAACTCTTGCCAAAAAAGAAAGCACAAGGCATTCAGATAGCTAGACTACAATTATACAGAAGGACCCTCAGTCAGACACATTTAATGTCCTAATACAAAACCTAATTGGGTTGTCTGATTCCTCAGGCCTGATTCATGGGAAGCCATAAGGTGATGAGACACAGAACGAAGGGACACTTTGGCCTATGGAGGCTCAACTGAGTGAGCTTGGTGGGGTGAGGTCACCATCCAGTCCTAAGATAAGTGTGCTGTGGTACTGAAGCACTCAAAACTTCACAGGCTCACTATTTAAATGAGCTATCTCTGTTTCTAAGAAAATTCCATTAAGTAGAAGACTTCCTTATTCATTTGGGAGGTTGAGGCTCCAGGAAGATTCCAGTACATTCCAGACCAGCCTGGAATGCAGACTGAAACTGTCTCAAACAAAACTCTAACAAACTAAACAAAAACTCCTCTATTCTTAAACAAGACAAATGAATATGTATGCTAATTAGTAAGTTATTTGACTTAGAATATTTTACTCTAAAAGAACATCATTTGGCTGGGTGTGGTGGTGTACACCTTTAATCCCAGCACTTGGGAGGCAGAGGCAGGTGGAACTCTGTGAGTTCAAGGACAGCTGGAGATACAGGGAGACCCTGTCTCAAAAAGATTAAAAAAAAAAATCATTTGATATTAGAAAACTAGTCACAGTAACTGGACATGGCTCTGGCTCTGCTGTTACAGACATTTAAAATGGAAAACCATAGGGGAGGAGGCCGGTAGGGAGTCCAGGGACAGCAAGGGTAGGATCTAGCTCTTTCCCTACCAAGGCCCAGGCCCAGGCAGTCACAAGGCCCAGATGCTTTCTGAAACCCCCAACCCATGTCAATGGCCCCTGAATCCTCTTTGCTAATGTTCTCCCACCAAACCTTCACGGCCCAAGATGGCAGCCCCAGACTCCCCAAACTACTGAGAGGCACCCCAGGCCATCTGGGTTTGGGTTTTATGACCAGAGCCAGGATACCAAGTTTTTGATAAGGACACAGAAACATTGTGCAGGTCATAGACAGAGAGCTCACAAAGTGAATAGGCACTCACAAAATAACAACTATACTTTAGTGCAGGGCATGGTGGTTCATGCCTTTAATCCTAGCACTTGGGAGGTAGAGGCAGGCAGACCTTTGTGAGTTCAAGGCCAGCCTGGTCTACAGAGCGAGTTCCAGGACAGCCGGGGCTACAGGGAGACTCTGTCTCGAAAAGACCAAAATAAAATAAAAAAACAAAACAAAACAAAACAAAAAAAACCCCAAAAAGAACTATATTTTAAATCTTGTCTTTAATTGCTTAGTTAGTAGCTCTAGCTGGTCCAACATCCTCATTTTATTACAAAGGAGCAGGAACAGAACACAACGGTCCAACGCCACAAGTGTGCACAGGTCACCTCTTGTGCTGGGGTCCAAAAGTACTGCTGAAAATATCCTAGTCTCTCATCAGAGTCTGCTTTAAAAGCATCCTAGTCACAGCAAGGTCACACAGCAGAGGCCTGGGAAGCTTCCAGGGCTTCGGGAGCAAGCCGAAAGCTTCACACTTGGAGTGCTGTTCGTAGTTCTGAAAGCTCTCCCTGGCTGTTTGCACCTACAGGACTTGGGTGCCCCACACAGAAGATACCACAAGAGCCAGCCTGTGGCTGTTCTAGGGGTAGTGGCAAATACCTTTCCTTCTGCCTCAGAGTGTTCTAAATGTTCCAAATTTTCTACATTGAGGGAGATGAAGAATGAACAGAAAATGACTACACAACAAATGACATCCACAAAGAGGGGCCATCTCAGCCTACTCTCCTGCACACCCCACCCTCCCCACAGGCAGCATTAGTCCTAAGTCCTTCTGGAAGTCACACATACCTGGGAGTTCTGGATCCTTATGGTCCCAGGAGATAAGGCCTGTGTGACCACTTGGCCTTGGGGAGTGACAACGGTGACTGGCTGGTACACTGTGCCACCTGAAAAGAGAAAAGAATAAAACTAAAAATTAAACTACTTTAAGTATTAATGATTTTAAAACCACCATCTTGATTTTGTTTTTTCTTTTTTTGGTCTTTTTGAGACAGGGTCTCCCTGTAGCCCCAGCTGTCTGGAACTCACTCTGTAGACCAGGCTGGCCTTGAACTCACAAAGATCCGCCTGCCTCTGCCTCCTAAGTGCTAGGATTAAAGGCGTGCGCCACCACACCAGGCTGATTTTCTTTTTCGTTTTCTTTTCTTGATGTTTTTTAGACATGGTCTCCCTGTAACCCCAGCTGTCCCGGAACTCACTCTGTTCAGGCTGTCCTTGAACTCAGATCCACCTACCTCTGCCTCCAAGTGCTGGGATTAAAGGAGTACACAACCATGCCCAGCACCTTCTTGATTTTCTAATATCAAGATGTATTTATGGAAGGAATAAAAATCTTCTTTAAGCTGGGCCTGGTGGCACAGAACTTTAATCCCAGCACTGGGGAGGTAGAGGCAGGCAGATCTCTGTGAGTTCAAGGCCAGCCTGATCTACATAGTTAGTTCTAGGCCAGCTGGGACTAAAGGGAGACCCTGTCTCAAAAAAGACCCCCCACACACACCAAAGAAATTTGTTTGATGAGCCTTTTTATCATTTCAAATGGTCAATGATACTTTGCAAAGTATTTGCATAAGAATTATCAAACCCAGCCCAGGTCCCTGGCACCTGGCCTTCCTCTGGGGCCTTGGCCAGCCCCTGCCTTGTTATTTGCTCTGCTTTCTTTTTCCTGTACTTAGCACATATTAAGGATTTAGAAGAAGGTATTGGATCAGAAACACTTTTATTTTTTTATTTTTTATTTTTTGGTCTTTTAGAGACAGGGTCTCCCTGTAGCCCCAGCTGTCCTGGAACTCGCTCTGTAGACCAGGCTGGCCTTGAACTCACAAAGATCCGCCTGCCTCTGCCTCCCAAGTGCTAGGATTAAAGGCGTGTGCCAACACGCCTGGCTCTTTTTTTTTTTTTTTTCCAGAAAACACTTTTATTTTTAAAAATATTTATACCGGGTGGTGGCTACACACCTTTAATCCGGCACTCGGGAGGCAGAGGCAGTGGGTTCGTTGTGAGGTTTCAGAGGGCCAGCCTGGTCTACAGGTGAGTTCCAGGACAGCTGCTCGGGCTACAGGGGACCCTGTCTCGAAAAGACCAAAAAAAAAAACCCTTCTATTTATATTAATTTTTTTAAAATTGTTTTATGCCGAATGAATGATTGTCTGCATGTAGGTTGGTGCACCTGTGGGGTTTGTCATGCAATTCTGCCGGAGGTCAGAAGAGGTCATAGGATTCACTGGAACTGGAGTTCAAGATGTTCTTAGGCCACCATGTGGGTGCTGGAAATCGAAACCCAGTCTTCTGCTAGAGCAGTAGGCGACTCGTAACCTCGTGAGCCATTTCTCCCCTTATTTAATTAAGGTTATAGTTTACTGTGTTAGGAGGTGTACGGGTTGCATGTATATAAGTGGACACATTCATGTAATGCCCGTGGAGTCAGAAGAGGGTGTCAGATTCCCTGGAACTGGAGTTACAGATGGTTGTTTAAGCTGCCATGTGGAGTGCTGGGAATCGAACCTTTGGGTCCTCTGCAAGATCAGCCAAGTGCTTCTTAAGCTGGGCTGACATCTCTCATACTCTAGCCTGGAGCTGTTTTTTTTTTTTTTTTTTTTTTTTTTGTTTTTTTTTGAGACAGGGTCTCCCTATAGCTCCACCTGGCCTAGAACTCACTCTGTAGACCAGGCTGGCCTTAAACTCACAGAGATCTGCCTGCCTCTGCCTCCCTAGTGCTAGGATCAAAGGCATGCACCACCATGCCGGGCTTAAAGAGAAGCTGCCATGTGGGTGCTGGGAATCAAACCCAGGTCCTCTGCAAGAGCAGTTGGCGCTCTTAACTGTTGGGCCATCTCTCCAGCCCCCTATAGCTATTTTTTTTAAAAATCAATAGCTTTCTTCTTTCTGTAAAGTTTCCCTTTATGCTGTTCTGTAAGACATTTCATACGCATGTCTATCACTTCCTACTTGCTTTGTTTGATTTTCATGATTTATATTTACATTATTCTACAGAGTAGCTGGGCTCTGTCTCCTTCCTGTGATGGTTTTGCTAAGATTAAGGCCGTACTCATTGACTGTCATCAATTCATATAACTAGGTTTCTAGGTCCTGCTAAAAGCACAGTTAAAAACTGTTATTTGAGGGGTCAAAAAGACAGTTCAATGAGTCAAGAAGCTTGCTTCCAATCCTGATAACTTGAGTTTGATCATGAGAATCCAAAGGAGAGAACTGACTCTTGCAAGTTATCTTCTGACCCTGTCCAACACACGCACAATTTTTAAAACTGTATTATTTGAGGGGGCTGGAGAGATGGCTCAGTGTAAGAGCACCGACTGCTCTTGCAGAGGACCCGGGTTCAATTCTCAGCACCCACATGGTGGCTACAAACCATCTTTAACTCCAGTTCCAGGGGAATCTGACACCCTCTTCTGACCTTCACGGCATTGCACGACACAGGTGCACCAATCTACATGCAGACAGTACATTCATACACATAAAAAATAATGAATTAAAAAAAATGTTTTAAAACCTGTATTATATGAAACCATAGTTAGTTTTTGCTGTGTATATTTTCAGTTCTTACATAAAACTTTTTTTTTACAAAATGCTTTTGGTAGAAAAACACAATCCGGGTGGCTGGAGAGATGGCTCAGCAGTTAAGAGCACCAATTGCTCTTGCAGAGGACCTGGGTTCGATTCCCAGCACCCACATGGCGGCTAAGAACCGTCTTTAACTCCAGTTTCAGGGGAATCTGATGCCTTCTTCTGACCTCCGTGGGATTCCACAACACGGGTGCACCAACCTACATGCAGACAGTACACTCATACACATAAAATAATAAATTTTTTTTTTTGTCTTTTTGAGACAGGGTCTCCCTGTAGTCCCAGCTGTCCTGGAACTCACTCTATAGACCAGGCTGGCCTTGAACTCACAAAGATCCACCTGCCTCTGCCTCCCATGTGCTAGGATTAAAGGCGTGCGCCACCACGCCCAGCACAAAATAATAAATTTTTAAAAATTTAAAAAATATTAAAAAAAGAAAAAAAAAAAAGGAAAAACACAATACACACAAAATATTTGTTGAAAATTAACAAGACTTGCTGGGCGTGGATTAAAGGCGCCTGCCTTTAATCCCAGTACTCAGGAGGCAGAGGCAGGTGGCTCCCTGTGAGTTCAAGGCCAGCCTGGTCTACAGAGTGAGCTCCAGGCCAGCTGGGACTAAGGACTAAAGGGAGAGACTGTGTCTCAAAAATACCAAAAAAAAAAGAAAAAAGAAGCATGTATTCAAACAAGCTCTCGATTCTGCCAGTAGTCTACAGTAACTGACCTTGAATAAAAGACAAAAAAAGTTGATATTAAAAGACACATTTATGGGCTGGAGAGATAGCCTAGCGGTTAAGAGCACTGACGCTCTTGCAGAGGACCCGGGTTCGATCCCCAGCACCCACATGGCGGCTGAGAACCGTCTGTAACTCCAATTCCAGGAGAACTCCAGTTCCAGGGGAATCCGAGACCCTCTTCTGACCTCCGCGGCATTGCACGACACGGGTGCACAGACCTGCATGCAGACAGTACATTCATACACATACAAAAATAAATAATAATAAAAAAAATTTTAAAAAAAAAGACACATTTATATGTTTGTTCTAATATAAATGGATCTGTTTTCTGCAGAAGCTTGTAGAGAAAGTGTCCATTTTCCCATGGTCCTACCTGCCACTGCTGCCATGGTTACGTTTCCCTGTTGCAGAGCAGATGCTGGCACCACGATTCCCTGGGGGCTGAGAGTGCCCGTGATGGCACTTTGAATCTGCTGAAATGTCAGAATACACATAGTGTAGGAATTATCAGAACACAGAAAACTCATGTTCAAAACTTCAAAGGAAGTAGTGTCATGATGCTGTAGTAAAGGGAAGGGTCACCAGGGATACAGGGTAGACTCAGGTCTACAAGCTTTCAGGAGACTGACAGGTATAGAGCTGAGCACAATGACTATGATGGGCAACACTGACAGGGGCATGGAGTGAGTGTAGCTTTCCTCTTGCTGTCTAAGCCCAGGATATGAGCAGGAAAGACCCTGATATCTGATCATAGCCTTCTCCTTAGGTCTGACACAGACAACCAAGTTCTCCATGCAGCAGGCCCTCCAGCATTCATGGGCTCAATGGAAAGCTGACACCACATACTTGAAGGCACTAGAAGTGACCAGAGAAAAGGGTATTCTAAGTGCGGCTGGAGATGTTTTCTTTGTAGAGTGCCTAGCTTGCAGCAAGACCTGTGAATGCATCTGTGAACAGCACATGTAGACACTGCCCACTGAAGTTCCCTTCAGGCCAGTTGCTTTATCCATTCACTGTGTCAACAAGGTTGTCGGTTGGCTGGGTAAGTAAAGGGGCATTCAGCATGAGGCCTGGCACACGGTGCACCCCAATGCCTGAACAGTAACTGAGCCTCAAAGACCGTCACCCACAGGCAGTAGTACCTTGTGGTACTGCCATGGATTTGAACATGTAAGCCTGGGTAGGTATGCTTAAAGTCTACTACATTAATTTGGTGACAGTAAAAGTTAAGCCATCCTAATCAAGTATCCAAGCTCCTATCCTAATATCCTACAAAAAGAATTTCTTTTTCAATTTTTTTATTATTTTATGCATATGAGTATACTGTCTGCATGTAGGTTGGTGCGCCTGTGCCGTGCAATGCCATGGAGGTCAGAAGAAGGCGTTGGATTCCCCTGGAACTGGAGTTAAAGACGGTTCTTAGCCGCCATGTGGGTGCTGGGAATCGAACCCGGGTCCTCTGCAAGAGCAGTCAGTGCTCTTATGCTCTTAACTGCTGAGCCATCTCTCCAGCCCCAAGAATTTCTTTAAAAAGCTCAAAGCAGGGCTAGAGAAATGGCTCAGTGGTTATGAACACTGGCTGCTCTTGCAGAGGATCCAGGTTCAGTTCCCAGCACCCACATGGCAGCTAACAACCATCCATAACTCCAGTTCTAGGGGATCCAACACCTTCTGACCTCTGCAGGCACTGCATGGCACAGGAGCACTTATATACATGCAGGCAATACACTAATACACATAAAATTAAAATAATAAAACACTAAGAAAATAAAAAGCTCAAATCAAGAGAAGGAAAGATAATAAAGATCAAAGCAGAAATCAATGAAATTCAAATAGAAAAACAAGATAAAATAAACAAAATGCTAGCTTGCTGAAAAGGTCAAAACAAATATTCAGAAGATAAAAGAGAGGAAGGAAGCTGAGTAGTGGGAGAGAGAGAGGAGGGAAGGAGGAAGGGGAGAAATTCCCAGGCTTGGAATGAAAAGGGTCATCTCCATGTGTCTACAGATGTGGGATTCCCCAGGAGGGGGCCATCTCAGCCTCCTAGGTTTAACATCTCAGGTAAGATGGGTGCTACCCATCTCAGCACAGCAACCTCGGCTTACCAGTGTGGGACAGAGAGTCTGAGCAGCCCTGCCTGGACTATAAAGGAAACTGAAGTTGGCATTTTAAAATTTCTGAAGAAAATCTCTACAGGTCCTGCAGTTTCATTGGGCAATTCTCTCAAACATTTCTGAAGAATCGGCACCTATTCTGCAGTCTCCTCCAGAAAATAGGAGAGAAGAACTCCCTGATCTATCCAACAAAATTTGGTTACCTTGCTATCAAAGACATCTGGACAAACTCAGTACAATCCTCAAACTACACACTAGTATTTCTTCTGACACAAAAATGCTTGCCCAAATATTGACAGAGCCAAGTCAGAAGCACATGTAAAGAGAATTATGTATCATGACCAAGTAGACTTTATCCACAAATGTAAGGCTTGCTCAGTATTTGAAAAATTAATCCATATAATACCCCATAATTAACACACTGAAGAAAAAAATCATAGATATTATCAATGGACACAGGCAATGTATCTGACACAACTAAGCATAAAAACCGAGAAAATAATAGTAAAAGGGACTCTAGAAGAGACGCTCCTCCAGCCCAGCATGATTAAGGTGGCAGGTTAAGAGGTTGTCCTCGGCCTGGAGCAAGGGGGAGAACCCTACCCCTCGCACTTGAAGTCAGCATCTGATAGAGAAAAGAAAAGAAAGAGGCATAGAGGTCAGAAAAGAAGTTGGCAGAACTGTCCCTGTTTATACATGACATGGGTGAACAAGTAAAAATCCTAAGGAATCTACCAAAATACATGTTACCTAGAATGAATAAATGAGTTCATCAAGGCTACAGGCTAAGAAGACACAGGAAAATCAGCCATTAGAAGGGGGCCTATTAGAGACAGGGACGAAGGACAAGAGGAGAAACAGAGTGAAGTGACTGAAGTGTATTACTGTATGTATTACTATATGTATTACTATATGTATTACCATATGCGTGAATGGAAATGTCAACATAAAACCCATTACTTTATACAACTAATATATGCTAATAAACATGCAATTTATCTATGCTTCATGTTTGTAGTTCCTTTTGTGGGTTTTTTTTTTGTTGTTGTTGTTGTTTTTTAAACATTTTAATTTTATTTATTTTTGTATGTATATGAATGTAATGTCTGCATGCAGGTCTGTGCACCCGTGTCATGCAATGCCGCGGAGGTCAGAAGAGGTCTCGGATTCCCCCTGGAACTGGAGTTCTCCTGGAATTGGAGCTACAGACGGTTCTCAGCTGCCATGTGTGTGCTGGGGATCGAACCCAGGTCCTCTGCAAGAGCAGTCGGTGCTCTCAACTACTAGGCTATCTCTCCAGCCCCTGTAGCTCCTTTTGAATACTCCATGGCACATTAAAAACCAATTGCTGCTGCTGGGCATGGTGGCACATGCCTTTAAGCCTAGCACTTGGGAGGCAGAGGCAGGTGGGTCTCTGTGAGTTCAAGGCCAGCCTGGTCTACAGAGCAAGTTCCAGGCCAGCTATGGGCTACAGGGAGATCCTGTCTTAAAAATAAAAAAAAAAAAAAAAAAAAAACAACCAACAACAAAAAAAACCCAATTGCTTTTCTATAGACTAGTAATGAACCCAAAAACTAGAAGATACAATCTACTTACAGTCACTCGAACAGAAAAATATTTAGGTGTAACTCTAAAAGCACATAGATTTCTTTGTTGAAAACTATAAAACGCTGATAAAAAAAATCCTAGAAGGTATAAATGTAGAGACATGGCTTGTTTACAGACTGGAAGAGTCAAAACAATAAAGATGGTGTCAAGTCCCCTATGCTAATATAGAAGCTTAACACAATTCTATGGAAATCCCAGTGAGCTTCTTAGAACTACACAGCATCACTGAAATTTTAAATGGCAAGGCAAAGGGAGCAGAGAACAGCTAAAGCAATTCTGAGGAGAAACAGGGAAGTAAGAGGAAACCAGCAGTTCAATTCTGAGACTCCCCATAGCACTGTAGCAATCAAGACTCTGGGAGGCACACAAGTATGGGACAGATCAGACAGGCCCCTGGAACATTCCCAAGGCTACTGTTTACAAGAGGGCAAATTCAAGTCAATAGAAGGAAAGCTTTTAACAAAAGGTGAAGCTAGTAGACATCCACAGACAAGAATGGAACCTCAAACCTCACACTTGCCACAAGCCACAAAAGTTAACTCAAAAGGATAATGGATTCCAATGTAAAACTGAATCTACAAAACTTTAAGGGAAAAGCAAGGCAAATTCTTTGGAATTAAGGGCAAAGAGTTCTTAAAGGACTTGTTACCAACAGCACAGTTCACAAAATGTAGAGTTGATAACTCAGATTTGAAATTTTAAAATATTTGTTCTATTAATTAAGGACTAGTATCCATAATAATGTAATTCTCAAAACTAGGAATTTAAGGAAAATCAAATCAGAAAATAGATAAAGACATAAGCAGACTTTTCTAGCAAAGACAACACACAGATGGCAGATAAGCACATGAAAATATCCACATAATTTGTCATCGGGGAAATACAAATAAAACACATGATGGAATACACACCATCAGAATGGCTAACATGCAATGGTGTTTCATTATGGATCAACTGCAAAAGCATTATGACAAGTGAAGCAAGCCAGATACTGCAAGATTCCACTCTGTGAGGAACCTCGAGTTCTAATCCATAGGGGTGGAGAACAGACAGATGAGACCAGGGCTGGGGAGGAGAATGGAGAATTAGTCTTTAACGGGCACAGAGCTTCCATTTGGGAAGATGGAAAAGTGCTGGAGACAGATGGTAGTGATGGCTGCACAACAGCGTGAACGTGTTTAACACAAATGAACTGCACTCATTAAAATCGTTATGATGGAGAACAGTTAAGATGGCAAACTATTCCATTAAGGCAGCCCTGTGGCCCTGCAGGGGCTGTAGTCTCAGGGGTCAAGACTAACACCACAGTGCCCAAGAAAGAAGCACAGGGGCCTTGAAGCCAAGTACCTGGGACTGCACAGGGGAGTATGGGCTTCCAGGCTCCCCGCTCAACAGAGTCTCACTGTTCATTTTTGTCTTCAGACAAGCAATGTACCGACTGCAGAAATCTTTACAGAGTTCATTAACCTTTTCCAGTTCTAGAAGATGAATACGCAGGACCTGGATTGCTTTCACCATCTAGAGGCAGAGAAATGAAGACTTTTAGATGAGAGATAATTTGGTGCTACCCCAAGTCATTCTCATTACACACACTGCTTCCTAGTCATCATCACACTTGGCTTCCTAGTCCATGCCAGCAAGAGAAGTGGACTAAAATCAGAAATCATCTGACGAGATCGTGTTCCAGTGCTCCAGTGCCACTGACCCAGGCTCCAGACTCTTGTTGCACATGGTCTGCCAGACACATAGGAGCAGGGTGCCTCCCTTGGCATGGCCATTCTGGGACTGGGGCTCCAGGCTGCAGATGACTGGGCTCCATTAGCTTGCTCTACAGCTCATGAGTTTCCTACCCTCACTCTGCTAAATATATCAGTAGATAGGGTAAACCCATTATCTTAATGCTTCTATTTTCTGGTCTGCCAGACACATAGGAGCAGGGTGCCTCCCTTGGCATGGCCATTCTGGGACTGGGGCTCCAGGCTGCAGATGACTGGGCTCCATTAGCTTGCTCTACAGCTCATGAGTTTCCTACCCTCACTCTGCTAAATATATCAGTAGATAGGGTAAACCCATTATCTTAATGCTTCTATTTTTTTTGGGGGGGGGTTGAGACAGGTTCTCCTATATGTAGCCTCAGCTGGCCTGGAACTCACTATGTTGGCAAACCTAGCCTTGAACTCACAGAGATCCACCTCCCAAGTGCTGGGATTAAAGGCATATGCCACCATGCCTGGCATTATTGCTGCTTTTTTTTTTTTTGGAGTGTGTGTGTGTTGAGACAGGGTCCCCCTGTATCCCCAGCTGGCCTGGAACTAGCCCTGTAGACCAGGCTGGCCTTGAACTCACAGACATCTGCCTGCCTCTGCCTCCACCTCCCCGAGTGATGGGATTAAACGGGTGTGCCGACCACGCCTGGCTTGAACATGGTCCTTAGCCCCCATGTGGGTGCTGAGAATTGAACCCGGGTCCTCTGCAGGGGCAGTCGGTGCTCTTAACTGCTGAGCCATCTCCCCAGTCCTATTGCTGCTGCTTTTTTTTTTTTTTTTTGGTCATTTTGAGACAGGGTCTCCCTGCAGCCCCAGCTGTCCTGGAGCTTGCTCTGTAGACCAGGTCGGCCTTGAACTCACAGAGATCCGCCTGCCTCTGCCTCCCAAGTGCTAGAATTAAAGGCGTGTGCCACCACGCCTGGCTATTGCTGCTTCTTAATGAAGGTCAACCTACCAACTCTGCCTTTCCGGGATCATGATTCTGGTGTCAAACCTAAGAATTCTCTGCTTAGCTCTAGATTCCAAAGTTTTTCTCAAGTGGTTTTTCTAAAAGTTTTATAGTTTGGGGGCAGGGAGATGGCTCAGTGGTTAAGAGCATATATTGTTCTTACAGAGGACCAGAGTTCTATTTCCAGCACTCACATCAGATGGCTTACAACGGCCTGTAACTCCAGCTCTAGGCGATCCCATCACCTCTTCCTACCTCTTTTTGCAGGTACTGCACTCATTGTGCACAGACCCCACCCCCCCTCCTACACATGTACATAATTAAAAATAATGTAAGTATTATAGTTTTATATTATGTCCCTAAATGTTGAGGTAATTTACCTCCTAGCAGTAGGTCACTACCAACAGTGCCATGTCACTGGCATGGCTGGGAATCAACAGCTGCAAGGAGATAGAGAATATCCAGCCCCTCAACTGAGCCAGGCTGGGGCAGAGAGGGCTTTTGATCCTTACCCAAAGGGGATACATTTCAGAGATGAGAAGGCAGGCTTTGTCAGACAATCCACCTGTGAAATCTTCTAGATGTTAAAGACTGAAAACAATAGAGCTACAACCTAGGTAATATGTTCATAAAAAAATGAAACTTTCCAAAGACCCGTGGAAGGCCCAATTATAATTTGACATGAGTTCTAAGCTGTGCTCATAAAAACCTAGTGAAGGCCCTTTGCTGTGGGGTTTCTGTGTTCATGTTAATCTAGGAGAAAGGACTGGGCCAGGAGGGCAGTGTGAGGGCCTGAAAAACACTGTGGGCACTATTTGTGTCCCAGGAGCTCTCCATTTCCTTCAGAGTAAAGAAAATCCTGAATTTCAGAGCCTCAGGCCCAGGAGAAAGGCACTCTGTGCTGTGTTAGCCAGGGACTGAGTATTGTAGGAGATATTTGTATTGTAGGAGATATTTCAAACCCTGTTTCTTTCTTCATTCTTCTTTTTCATTCTTTCTTTTTAAAAGGTTTTCTGGGTTTTTGAAAATATTTTACTTATTTTTATTTTATGAATGTATATTGCCTGTGTGTAGGTAGGTGCAGCTGTGTTGTGCAGCACCCACGGAAGTTAGAAGAGGGCGTGAGATCCCCTGGAACTGGCATTACAGACAATTGTTAGCCACCTTGTGGGTGCTAGGAACTGAACCCAAGTCCTTTGTAAGAGCAGCCAGTGCTCTTTTTATTGTTTGTTTGTTTTGGTCTTTTTGAGACAGGGTCTCCCTGTAGCCCCAGCTGTCCTGGAACTCACTTTGTAGACCAGGCTGGCCTTGGACTCACAAAGATCTGCTGCCTCTGCCTCCCAAGTGCTAGGATTAAAGGCATGCGCCACCACGCCCGGCCAGCCAGTGCTCTTAACCACTGAGCCATCTCTCCATCCCAAGTTCTGTTTCTTTCTTTTTGGTCTTTTTGAGACAGAGTCTCCCTTTAGTCCTAGCTGGCCTGGAGCTCACTATGTAGACCAGGCTGGCCTCGAACTCACAGAGATCTGCCTGCCTCTGCCTCCCAAGTGCTAGGATAAAAGGCGTGTGTCACCACACCCAGCCCAAGTCCTATTTCTAAGATTAAATCTACACTTAGAACAGAGGTGGAGCAAAGATATCCTGTAGGAGCATCAGGCTGCAGGAAACAATTACACATATTCATCAGAGAATTGAACCCATCCCACCAATTAGAAAAAAAACACAAATTAGTTTATTTGCTTGTTAAGGAAAAAGCAAATAGAAACTACAACACTAGAAAGCTAAACTAGAACACTAGAAAGCTAAATTTTCAGGAGGTCTTTTAAGTTATAAAAAACAGAAAGAAAATATTGACTGGACTCACTAAGTTGTCAGTTTCTGGATCTTCACAAAAGAAGGGCTTCCCTTCCTTCTCCTGCTTCCTGACAAAGTTCTCGATATCCACGTCAAAACTGGCAGATGTAGTGCCTTCTGAACCCTGTGTGGATTGCTCACACTTTTCAAATAACAAAGCTAGTAATGGAAACAGTGGGTGCCTAGGGGAGAAAAGAACAAAGACATGTGCTCCATCCCTCCAGGAATGCTTTGCAATATAAACATGAATGACCCTTCTCCCTGCCCCCTCCCCCTTTTTTGAGAAGGTTCCGCTATGCAGCCCAGCCCAGCTTCTAATTGAACTCTTGCTTCATCCTCCCGAGTGCTGGGATTACAGCTGTGTATTATGTATGTCTGGCTTGTGCACATCATTTTTAAACAGAGTTATAATTCACATGTCACACAACTCATCATTTAAAGTGCACAAGTCAACAGCATTCAGCTTATTCTATAACCATCAGCACAATCTTAGAACATTGTAATCATTCCCCAAGGGAATTCTAGTGTTCACTTTCTACCCACCACCATGCCCACCACAGGTGTGTTTCCTGTTTCTATGCCTATTCTAGACACTTCACATAAGTGAAATCTTTTTTTTTATAAGTGAAATCTTATGTGGCCTTTGGTGTCTGAGTTCTGATAAGGTGATTATTTATTTATTTATTTATTTATTTATTTATTTATTTATTTATTTGGTCTTTTTGAGACAGGGTCTCCCTGTAGCCCCAGCTGGCCTGGAACTCGCTCTGTAGACCAGGCTGGCCTTGAACTCACAAAGATCTGCCTGCCTCTGCCTCCCAAGTGCTATGATTAAAGGCATGCGCTACCATGCCTGGTCATTTATTATTTTTTATGTGTATGAGTGTACTGTCTGCATGTAGGTTGGTGCACCCATGTGGTGCAATGCCGAGGAGGTCAGAAGAGGGCGTCGGATTCCCCTGGAACTGGAGTTAAAGATGGTTCTTAGCCACCATGTGGGTGCTGGGAATTAAACCCGGGTCCTCTGCAAGAGCAGTTGGCGCTCTTAACCACTGAGCCATTTCTCCAGCCCCAAGGTGATTTTAAGACTTACCCATACTGTAACATGTATCAGCCCTTCATTTCTTTATGGTTGAATACTATACATTGTAAGGACATACCAGATATCCTTTTCCATTCATCAGCTAATGGACATCTGGGCTGTTTCGACCTTCTGACTACTATGGGTGATGCTGTTATGGACATTTATGTACAAGTATCTGCAGAAACACACACTCATTTTTCTTGAGTCTATGTACAGGAGCAGAATTTCTGGGTTGACTATAACTGTGTAACTTTCAGAAACAGCTACCCCTAATTGTGCCAAACAAATAATAACTGGGGTCTGAATTTTTTTTTTTTTTTTGGTCTTTTTGAGACAGGGTCTCCCTGTAGCCCCAGCTGTCCTGGAACTCCCTCTGTAGACCAGGCTGGCCTTGAACTCACAAAGATCCGCCTGCCTCTGCCTCCCAAGTGCTAGGATTAAAGGCGTGCGCCACCACGCCCGGCCCATTCCATTATTTTTCCTTTTCTAAAACACCTTATCATTCTTATGTATACATGGTGTGTCCTTTTTTTTTTTATTTTTTTTATTTCTGTATGTGTATGAATGTACTGTCTGCATGCAGGTCTGTGCACCCGTGTCGTGCAATGCACGCGGAGGTCAGAAGAGGGTCTCGGATTCCCCTGGAACTGGAGTTCTCCTGGAATTGGAGTTTCAGACGTCTCTCGGCCGCCATGTGGGTGCTGGGGATCGAACCCGGGTCCTCTGTAAGAGCGGTCGGCGCTCTTAACCGCTAGGCCATCTCTCCAGCCCACATGGTGTGTCCTTAACAGCATCACCCATAGCTCTTGTGCTTGTGTGGACCTCAGAGGACAACTTCTCAGAGCTGGTTCTCTCTTTCTGCTTTGCTCAGGATTTAACTCAGATCAGGATGTGCACAGCAAGAGCATTGGCTTCTGAACCATATCAACTCCCTTTTTCTTTTTCTTTTTTTTTTGAGACAGGGTTTCCCTTTAGTCCCAGCTGGCCTGGAGCTTGCTATGTAGACCAGGCTGGCCTTGAACTCACAGAAATCTGCCTGCCTCTGCCTCCCAAGTGCTGGGATTAAAGGCGTGCACCACCATGCCCAACGCTAAAGACGGTTCTTAGCCGCCATGTAGGTGCTGGGAATCAAACCTGGGTCCTCTGCAAGAGTGCTCTTAACCGCTGAGCCATCTTTCCAGTCCCCCATTTTCTTTTCTGAGGCAGTCTTGCTATATAGCTCGGACTGTCCTGGAATTGGTCTGGAACCATTCTGCTGCCTTTATAAGTGTGTATTATCTTCTAATGCCTGGCCTGAAGATTTCTTTCTGAAAGGTTATCCAAAAATTACAAAACTTTCTCTTTTAGTTATTAGGAGGAATATATAAATCTGAAAACATCTCACTAATAGTTATAGTACTTACTCCAGGGCCACCTCCCAACCCTGCCTAATTCCTAGTCCTGTGTTCCAGGTCTATGCTTCCTCTGCTCCTCTGAAAACCACATGTTCTACTTCCAGGCACTACCTATAAATGGCCTGCTTGTCAGCATCCATTGGGGTCTGAGACTCCACAGGAGGAGGACTCACTCCTTCTGCATCCGGTTCAGAGCAGTTTGGATCTTGCTCCGTTTTTAACTCTGTGACCACTTGCATCTGTAAAAGGAGAATTTTTGTTACCAAACACAAAATAAAATGCTACTTCCCCTATAATCTGAAGGGGGAAGTGCCAGCCAGCCACATGACTGCCAATAAAGCATAAGTGATACTCCTACAATGTCCTTAGCTTTAATAGACTAAAGTAGAGAGCATAAAGACCAAACTTCCAAACTTCCTGAGAACAGGGATGACCAATATCTGAAATGCTGATGACTCTACAGCCTTCACTGTGTTCATTGATAGGAGCTGCACGATACAGTCTTGCTCCTCTTGCCACATGGCTCCCAGGCAATAATGTGGAAAGAGAGTGACAGACAGCCCAAGTCCTTCTTGTACCCTCCCCTCCCAAAAGCTACTTAAATGCAGCATACTACATACAACCCTGTGTCAGAGTTCAAGCTTTCCCACATCTACTCTATGCTTCAGAAACACACAGCTATGTGAACATGAACACTGGTTGGGGTATAGCTCATGCACAAGTCTGAGGTTTGATCCCCTGCAAGCATGTACGCACAGACACACACCATGATACAGAGGCCAGAAGAAGGTATGAGATCCTCTGTTGCTGCAGTTACAGGCAGTTGTAACCTGCTGAACCATCATCTCTCTAGCTCCAAACACACATTTTTAAAATGTGTACATTTCTTTTTATTTTACCTATTATTTTTATTTTCTTTTGTTTAATTTTTAAATTTATTTTTTATGTGTATGAATGTACTGTCTGCATGTAGGTTGGTGCACCCGTGTAGTGCAATGCTGTGGAGGTCAGAAGAGGGCGTCGGATTCCCCTGGAACTGGAGTTAAAGACGGCTCTTAGCTGCCATGTGAGTACTGAGAATTGAACTCGGGTCCTCTGCCAGAGCAGTCTTTTTATTTTCTATGTATGAGTGTATTGCCTGCATGTGCTAAGTGCACCCCTGTCGTGTAATGCCTGTGGAGGTCAGAAGAGGGCCTCAGATCCCCTGGAACCGGAGTTACAGATGATTGTTAGCCACCATGTGGGTACTGGGACTCAAACCTAGAGCCTCTGCAAGAGCAGTTAGTAGTCTTAACTGCTAAGCCATCTCTCCAGCCCAAAACACACAACTTTTAACAAGGGTCTCTTATTCAGAAAGTAAAGACCAAGGTCAGGTAATGGTGTATACCTTTAATCCCAGTATCTGGGAGACAGAGGCAAGCAAATCTCTGTGAGATCAAGGCCACCCTGGTCTATAAAGCAAGTTCCAGGTCAGCTGGGACCATGGGAAGCCCTCTCTCAAAAAACACCAAAGCAATTTAAAAAAAGAAAAACCCCAGCTGTGCTTCCTAAAGTATAACCTACCCTGTACACGCTTTAAATAAGCTATGTATTTGTGACTTAGGCAAAATGTATTTAAATCCTTAATGAAATTTTTTTTTTTGGTCTTTTTGAGACAGGGTCTCCCCATAGCTCCAGCTATCCTGGAACTCGCTATGTAGACGAGGCTGGCCTTGAACTCACAAAGATCCGCCTGCCTCTGCCTCCTTAATAAATTATTAATGAAGCTCCTCCCATAAACTTCAAATTGTGTGTAAGCAGATCAGACTGCCCAACCTCACTGAGGAACTAGCAGACAAGACCATAGCCGCATGATGCCCCTTGCCCTCAGCTGAATTTTCTCTGACAGTCCAGTGTAGAAAGAGCTAGAAGACATATTCTGCCTTTAGATCTGGAATGTATTTAGGAAATTACTTTTTTTCCCCTTTCTCTTAAAAAATAAAGCAACTAAGGAGAATCTTTTTAAAAATTTTTTATTATTATTATTATTTTTTTTTTAATTTTTTTTTTTATTAATTTTTTATTT
>VZQC01002696.1:832773-888943 GCA_009823505.1 Rhizomys pruinosus
ATAAAAAAAAAAAAAAAAAAAGCATTACATTTAATTACTGTGAAGAAAGTATTCCACCTCAGAATAGTGTGACTGTCCACACAGAAGATGAGGAAATGTCACCAAATGACTCAGCTCCTGAAAGAGCATTAGGCACTGTTGAGGGAGGTAAGCTGGGGCCAGGCTGTGTCAGGAGGCTTTACTACTCCTTCTGGTGTGGAGATGCACATGGGAGGCAGACAGAAGGCTAGTCTGAACCAAGACCTAAAGGACAGGAGGGGAATGGTGGAGGGAATAGCCAGGCAGAGAGGTGCTAAGGTATGTCAGGCAGAGGTGAGCATTCACAAGGTGCTGGGTGGCCTGTGCTCCACTAGGGCCAGGCCATGAAGAGCCAAGGCAGCTTGAACTTTGCCTAAAATCCAGGAGGAGCCACTTCAGGATCAGGGAGGAAGTGGACTGTCAGATTTGCATTTTAGAGGAAAAAAAAGAAAAATCACCTGTAGTTGGGCTTGATGGCACACGCTTGCAATTCCAGCACTTGGGAGGTAGAGGCAGGAGGACCAGGAGTTAGTCATCCTCAATTACAGAGTGAGTCTGAGGCCAGCTTGGACTACATAGGACCCTGTCTCAGAAAACAACAACAAAAGAAAAGAAGGGAGAGGGAAGGGGAAGAGAGAGAAAAGAAAAGGGCCCAAGAAGGCAGGTTCAAACTGTAACCCAGGTGCTCCTTCTTCCTTCAGTGCCTAGGAGCAGCAAAACCACACACCAAAAATATTAAGTATCTGCAACAGGAACCAAATAAGAGGTAGTGCAGAACTGCCAAGGAAGAAGAGGAGGAACTTGCCTCAGCTCTCAGCCACCCTTGGCAGGCCTCCTGGTGTCCCTCAAATAATTAGGCTGAGGGAGAAGACAGCAATGGCATTCTCTCCCCTCCTGACTGTACTACAGCCCTGCCAAGCAGGAACACAATGGCAGGTTTGTCTATCTGCAGACTCGAGAACATCCAGGGAGCACTCAGCAAGACCTCAGGTTTATGGAGAAAGGCCAACGCCTCAGCTGGGCTCCTTCTCAGCGATTGTAGCGTGTCTAATACCACCTATAAAAGCACAGGCCCCTGCTGTACCAAGGAGGGCAGCCTCATCTCACTGAAAGGAAACACATGCTGTTCAAGCACATGCATTTGAGAGAATTCCACTAGGGGGACTGACTGGGACAGTGCCATCTCATGCTTACCACTAGAGAGACAAACCATAGGATTGCCACACGTCCCAGGCCAGTCTGAGATACAGCATGAAACCCTGTCTCAATAAATAAAATACAGAGGCTGGCCAGATGACTCAGTAAGTCAAGATGCTTGCTGCTAAACCTGATAACCTGAGTTAAATGCTTAGAAACCACATGGTAGATGGAAGGAGACAACCAACTCTAATTGTCCTCTGACACTTGTACCATGGCATATACACCCACACACCTAAATAAATAAATAAATAAATAAATAAATAAATAAATAAATGCAATGAAAAGAAGTATGGAGGCTGGAGAGATAGCTCAGGGAAAGGCACTAGCCATCCAAGCCTGACAACCTGAGTTCAATTTCCCTGAAACTACATAAAAACCCAGATGTGGTGAACCTGCAATCTCAGCATTCCTACATGGAGATGAGGGCTGAGGTATGCAGGACAGCTAGTCTGGAGTATGAATCGAAGCAGCACCAACAAGTAAAACCTGGCTCAACAAGGTGAAGGAGAGAACTAACTCTGACCTCTACATACGTTCTGTGGCATTAGCACCCACACACACATACTCACACAAACACCAACCAATTACAAAGTTGATAAAGTAAAACAGTCAGATCAGAGACTATCCATGTGGGAATCTTTGACTATCAAAACCACCCAGTAGGTCAGTGACATGGCTTACTAGATAAAGGTACTTACTGCCAAGCCTGATGACTCAAGTTTAATCCCTAAAACCCATGTGGTGGAAGGAAAGAACCAACTCCCTCAAGTTGTCCTTGGACCTCCACATGTAACAAGTAAGCATGTACCTATATACATATTCATGTATTCATTCAATCAATCAAACAATCAATTAATCAATGTGGGAGTGAGTGACTTTTAATGAGAATTTCACTAATTTTCTTTTCTTTTTTTTTTTTTTTTTTTTTTGTCTTTTCGAGACAGGGTCTCCCTGTAGCCCCAGCTGTCCTGGAACACACTCTGTAGACCAGGGTGGCCTTGAACTCACAAAGATCTGCCTGCCTCTGCCTCCCAAGTGCTAGGATTAAAGGCATGCACCACCACACCCGGCTAATTTCACTAATTTTCTAAGCAAAATTAATCATACCTTTTGAGATCACTGAACACTATCTTAGCTTGTTTACAATATAAACAATCTTACTAAACCCTAAGCTCCTCTCCTAAGCCAAAAATACAGCTTTATTCTCTCATAGCCCTTCCTTGCCCATGACCCAGCTTGCATGCTTGGGTGTGGCGAAAATATCAAGCGCTGAAGAAACAGCATCATCGGAAACAATGAATTATCCCACTTGTGTGAAAACAACAGGTGGGATTAGACTGATAACCTCTGTGGCTGTGTATGCTAATATGGATCAGTGGGGATCAGAAAAGAAAAATCCTCTAATAAGATAAGTCTCTCTCCTTTCCCATGTCATGCTGATTACACACACTCCCTTCCTTCCTTCCTTCCTTCCTTCCTTCCTTCCTTCCTTCCTTCCTTCCTTCCTTCCTTTTCTTTTTTTTTGTAAAAGGAAGAGTTTATTTGAGCTTACAATTGGTGGTTCCAGAGAATTTAGAGTCCATAGTGGTTGGGAGGCATGGTGGCAGGAGCTGGAGCAGAAAGCTGAGGTTCACATCTTCGAGTGGGCACAGGAAGCAGAGAGAGAGAGCACTGTTTCAATAAATATAGAGCAAGGCCTTTGTTCAAGAGCATAGTTCCAGTCCTGGAGAGATGGCTCAGTGGTTAAAATTGCTAACTATTCTTCCAGAGAACCAGGGTTCAGTCCCCAGTACCCACATGGCAGCTAACAATTGTCCATAACTCCAGTTCCAGGGGATCTGATGTCCTCTACTGTTCTCTGCAGGCACTTCATAACATGGGTGCACTAACCATGTAGGCAAAATACTCATACACATAAAAGTAAGTAAAATAAATAACAAAAACAAAAAGCATGGTTCTTTTTGTTTTTGTTATTTATGGAACATGGAACAAGTTCCCAGAACAGACCCAGATCATGGTTGGTTTAATGGAGGCTAAAAGTCAGGCTGTCTGTTCCGGTACTGTCTCTCAAATGTTTGTTTTGTTTTTAAATAAGCAAACAACAAACACCACTCACAACTGGGAACAAAGTGCACACCTGTATCCCCAGCATTTAGGACACTGGGACAAGTAAATTTTGAGTTCAAGGCCAGTCTGGGCTACATGATGGGACTCTGTCTCAAAAAATTAACTAACAAACAACCAAACTTCCAAACTATAGCCCAACGCACTGGGCTCAGGGGCAGATTGCTGGCTTAGCATTCATCCCCAAGTACTGTAAATAAACACAAACATCCATCCACCCCATGCTGAGGATCAATCCCAGGATTTTACAAACACTAGGCAAGTGCCCAGCTTTTCTTTAATAGCCACAACAGGGCCCAGAGATAAAGCTCAGTTGGTAGAGTGCTTATAAGCCTAAGTCCCTGAGGTTCAATTCCCAAAACCACTATCTCACAAAAAAGCTGTAAGTCACAGTACCTTAAAAAGTAAAACTGGGCTGGAGAGATAGCCTAGCAGTTAAGAGCACCGAATGCTCTTGCAGAGGACCCAGGTTTGATCCCCAGCACCCACATGGCGGCTAAGAACCATCTGTAACTCCAATGCCAAGAGAACTCCAGTTCCAGGGGAATCAGAGACCCTCTTCTGCCCTCCATGGCATTGCATGACACGGGTGCACAAACCTGCATGCAGACAGTACATTCATACACATACAAAAATAAATAAAAATTTTTAAAAAAGAATATTCTTTAAAAAAAAAAAAAGTAAAACTGCCCAGGGTTGGGAAAATGGCTGGTTAGTAAAGTGCTTGCTGTCAAGCACAAGGCCCCGAGGCTGGAGGCCGGAGTTCAAAGTAAAAAAGCCAGCACGCCTTTAATCTCCGCGCTTGGGAGGCAGAGGCAGATGGATCTCTGTAAGTTCAAGGCCCCAGCCTGGTCTACAGAGTGAGTTCAAGCCAGCTGGGGCTATAGGGAGATCCTATCTCAAAAAGGCAAAAAAAAAAAAAAAAAAAAAAAAAAAAAAAGCCAGTGCTGAGGAATGAAGACGCTTGCTGGCAGCCAATCTAAGCCACACTGCCTAGCTCCAGGTTCAGTGAGAGACTGCTGGAAGGTGATTTAAGAAGACTTCTGAGGGCTGGAGAGATGGCTCAGCAGTTAAGAGCACCGACTGCTCTTGCAGAGGACTTGGGTTCGATTCCCAGCACCCACATGGAGGCTAAGAACCGTCTTTAACTCCAGTTCCAGGGGAATCCGATGCCCTCTTCTGACCTCCGAGGCACTGCACAACACAAGTACACCAACCTACATGCAGACAGTACACTCATACACATTAAAACAACAAAAAAAAAGACGACATCTGAGCCTGAGCCCGGCAGGGTGGTGCATGCCTTTAATCCTAGCACTCTGTATGTAGACGCAGGCGGATCTCTGTGAGTTCAAGGCCAGCCTGGTCTACAGAGCAAGCTCCAGGCTGGCTTGGACTAAAAGGAGAGCCTGTCTCAAAAAGACCAAAAAATAGAAGCCATCTGACATAGACATGACCACCTCCACATGAGCTTCTGAACACTGATGCATAATAAACATGCACTATGTTTAAAATTGAATGTGGGCTGGAGAGATGGCTCAGCAGTTAAGAGCACCGCGCTCTTGCACAGGACCTGGGTTCAATTCCCAGCACCCACATGGCGGCTAAGAACCGTCTTTAACTGGAGTTCCAGGGGAATCCAACACCCTCTTCAGACCTCCGCAGCATTGAACAACACAGATGCACCAACCTACATGCAGACAGTACACACATGCATGTAAAAAATACTAAATAAAAATTTAAAAATAATAAAATAAAATAAAATTGAATGTGGGCTAGAGAGACAGCTCAGAAGTTAAGAGCACTAACTGCTCTTGCAGAGGACCTAAGTTCAAGTCCCAGCACCCATATGGCAGCTAAGAGCTGTCTTTAAGCTGGGTGTGGTGGCACACCCCTTTAATCCCAGCACTCGGGAGGCAGAGGCAGGTGGATCTCTGTGAGTTCAAGGCCAGCTTGGTCTGCAGCGTGAGTTCCTAGCCAGCTGGGGCTATAGGGAGACCCTATCTCAAAAAGACCAAAAATAAGCCAGGCGTGGTGGCATTCGGGAGGCAGAGGCAGGCGGATCTTTGTGAGTTCAAGGCCAGCCTGTTCTACAGACTGAGTTCCAAGACAGCTGGGGGTTACAGGGAGACCCTGCTTCAAAAAGACCCCCCCCCAAAAAAAAAGACCAAATAAAATAAAGTTGAACGTGCGACTTCATAGGACAGATGCAGAATAAAGCTCAGGCTCTGTCACCTGTTGCCCATCTTGATAGCTGTCTATACTTAATGTCTGTGTAGCCATCATGGTTGACAAGAGAGTGCTTCAGACATCAAATCATCTTGAGTCAGGAGTGAATGGTGCCTAGGAAAACAAAAGCAGAGAGTGTGTGTGAACACTGCTTCAGCATTTCTTGTCTTCTTTATGCCACGGCATCCATGCCATTTTTCAAACTGCACATTTTTGCATAGAGAGGAAAAACCATCCTTAACCTGTTACAAGCCAAACCCTCCTGGATAACACTCCACCTGCTGAGGGTCTCTAGACTTCCTGTGCTCCATCCCAACCTATGACCATGTAGTCAAACACACTCATTTGTGTCTCAACAAGTACCAGTAATCACCTCCACCAGCACTAGGTAAGGCCCTGGGGGAAAGCAGCATAGGAGTCGGCCTACAGGGCCAGCCTTCCTGGAGTGCACAGCATAGGGGGCAGTACAGGACAGCAGGAGGAGAGGCGCCACCAGCACCTGGGACACAGTCGCATGAGGTGAACAGGTGATATGGGGGGGAGGGGGAAGAGGCTCCCAGGTGGTATCTGCAGAACTGGCTTCTCTCAGGGAAAGGCCATCTAAAAGAGACCTGATAACCTGCTGAATCTGGAGACAGTGGGCCAGAAAGAGGAAATGGTTAACTTGTGATGAGGAAATGGTTAACTTGTGATGAGGAAATGGTTAACTTGTGATGAAAACACTGTGCTCCCCAGGTGGAGATAACACAAACAAGGAAGCAATGACCATTTGCCTGAAAAATTCAAAATAATGTTGCTGAGCTGGAACCAAGGACCATGAGGAGCACTGCGGTGTGGCACAAGGAGCACGGGACCAACCCGAGCTGGAGCTGGCCCAGATTATTGAGTTGGAGACAGTAGGCCCTTAAGAGTCGGAAGTGGAGGTGAGCCAAGAACCTGCAGGTAGACTGCAGGAGGAGGGACTGGCCCAGGCTTCCCCACCTGAGGACTGGAAGAGTGGAGCCTGGGACAGGTCTCCAGCAGAGCAAACAGGTAAGGAGCAGTTCATCTTGAGAGGGGAAACACAGCAGGTATCTTGGGCCACAGGCGATGCTCAGATACCCTTTTGGAAACTACGCAGAAGTGCCTAGGCTGGAATCACTCAGTCATTGTTAGAGCCCAGGCCATACTCACAGAGATGAGCTGCATTCTTTTTAATTTTTTTTAAATTTTTTTAAAATTAAAAAAAAATATTTATTATGTTTATGTGTATGAGTGTACTGTCCACATGTAAGTAGGTGCACCCGTGTCGAGCAATGCTGCGGAGGTCAGAAGAGGGTGTCAGATTCCCCTGGAACTGGAGTTACAGACAGTTCTTAGCCACCATGTGGGTTCTAGGAATTGAACCTCAATCCTCTGCAAGAGCAGTCGGTGCTCTTAACCGCTGAGCCATCTCTCTAGCCCCTGAGCTGTATTCTTTACAAAACACATGCCACTCTCAATGCCTTGCACCCAAGCACAGACCAGATTTAGAAACAAGAGCTGTGGTGGTTTGAATGATAGTGTCCCCCATAGGCTTTAAGTATTCAGACATTTTGTCTCCAGTTGTTGGCATTGTTCTTAGAGGTCTTAGAAGGTGTGGCCATGCTGAAGGAAGTATGTCACTGGGGGTGGGCTTAGTGAGTTTAACAAGCCTTGCGGTCTCTAGTCTCTCTCTCTCTGCTTCCTGTGCTCATTTCGAGATGTGACCCTCGGCTTGCTGCTCCAGCCCCGGCCACCATGCTTCCCACCACAATGGACTCTAATTCCCTGGAACCGTCAATCATAAGCTCAAATAAACTTTTCCTTTTATAAGTTCCCTTGCTCATGGTGGTTTTATCACAGCAACAGAAAAGTGACTAATACAACTGGTACCAGAGAGTGGGCTGTTGGCTGTGAAGAACCTGACCATGTGGTGTTTAGAGAAATGTGGAAGACTTTGGAACTTTGGGCTAGAAAAGCTGTTGACTACTGTAAGCAGAGCTTAAGGGGCCATTCTAGTAGAAGCCTGGAAGAAAGCATTGCTGCAAAAAATGTAGTTCCAGAGGAAAATAAAGACTTAGGCAGCAACTGGGATATTTTGATAAAGAGTCTGGCAGCAGTTTGAACACAGCCCAAATGCTTGCCTGATGCTAAGTTGAAAAGCAATGGACTAATGTCTTTGGTGGAGGATATTTCAAGAGAGCCTAATGTAGAAATGGTGGTGTGGCTATTAATGGTGAATATTGTACAGATCTATAGTGAAGAAGAGCAGATGGGGCAGAAAGAAATGCAGAATGTACAGTTTGGATCTGAAAACTGCACTAGGAAGATTAAAGGTGGGCCAAGGCATGTGAAGGAGAGGTTCCTTTTGATAAAGAGATTAAAGTGTTTAAGGAGATGCCTAGCCATTTACAAGTAAACAATGGAAAAAGTGAGATTAAAGTGATTAAGGAGGGGCCTCAAGATTTACAAGTAAACAATAGAAACAGTACTTTCAGGGTAAGACCACACCCAGCTAATCCTCCAACTTTTCAAAGAAAATTACTGATGAAAAGGTTTTCTGCTCCAACAAGTCCAGGGCAGAGAAAAGTTGTAAATGTGGTTGAAATAGGCCAGGGTCCATCTCAAACTTGCAGCCAAACTCAGCAGTTTCATTCACATGGTGCTGGCTTTAGAGGCATGAAGTTTGCAAGAGTGAAGGGGTCATCAGTTCTTCCTCCACAGTTTCAGAGAGCTGCCAAGGTCAGGCAGAGTGCAGCAGGGGCGTCCCTGAATAAAGAAGGCCCTGATAGGCCATTGTGTGAAGCTGTGAATGTGAAGCCTGGTTGGCAGTGGAGACCCCAAGAAGACATTCGAGAGGCCAGAGCTGTGAGATATTTGCCAAGGAGAGCTGCATACAGGGAGTGGTACAAGCCTAAGAAAGAGATGTGTGTTACAAGCAAAGCTGGAAGAGCTGAGCCATCTAAGCCCTTTGGAAGTCAAGTCCCAGAGGTTGCACATGGAGCTACTGGACTTGGTGTTTGCCCTGCTGGTTTTCGGTCTTGTTTTGGTCCAGTATTTCCTAACTATGCCTCTATTCCTCCCTTTTGGAATGGGAATATGTATTCAGTTCCACTGTATGTTGGGAGTATGTAATTTGCCTTTTTATTTTACAGGAGCTTACAGTAAAGGGATTCGCCTGTGTCTCAGAAGAGATTTTGGACTATAGACTTGAATAGAATTGAGACTGGTAAAGACTATGGGGACTTTTAAGGTTGGATTAAATGCATTTTGCATTTTATATGGTAAGGAGCCTATGGGGACCAGGGAGTGGAATGTGGTGGTTTGAATGAGAGTGTCCCCCATAGGCTTTAAGTATTCAGACATTTTGTCCCCAGTTGGTGGCACTGTTCTGGAAGGTCTTAGATGGTGTGGCCATGCTGGAGGAAGTATGTCATTGGGGGCAGGCTTAGTGAGTTTAACAAGCCTTGTGGTCTCCAGTCTCTGTCTCTGTCTCTGTCTGTCTCTCTGTCTCTCTCTCTCTCTTTCGGCTTCCTGTGCTCACTGTGAGATGTGACCCTCAGCTTGCTGCTCCAGCCCCAGCCACTATGCTTCCTGCCACAATGGACTCTGATTCCCTGGAACCTTCAATCGTAAGCTCAAATAAAACTCTTCCTTTTATAAGTTCCCTTGCTCATGGTGGTTTTATCACAGCAACAGAAAAGTGGCTAATACAAGAGCTTACAGATGAAATTATGCTAAGGGTCTTGCAAGGAGATCCCTCTGGATTCAGAATGGAGTGACTGGTTGTTAATGTGGGGAAAGGAAAATCAGAAACACACAGAGGGGTTCACCATAGGAAGACAGAGGCACATCCTAGAGTGGTATCTCTGCAAGCCCAGGAAGCCTAGGTGTTGTTAAGGACTTCCTGAGGATCAGGAAGAGGAGGGCTGGGCAAGCCTGTGGGGAAAGGACAAAAGCAAGAGTTATGGCCCCATACTCCACCATCAGGAGCCATTCTACCTACACAGCACACACTTGAGAACTGCCCACTAAGAAGAATGGGGAAGAAATTCCACAGAAACAGGGTATCACCAATTATACAAGATGGGGTAGGATTAAATCAATCATACAAGATGGGGTAGGATTAAATCAATCATACTCACAAAATGGGGTGGGATTAAATCTTTAAACCACTATAAAATTAGTTCTACCTGAGTAGAACTTTGCCCAGGACTCTAATCTTGAGAGAGTCTCTACACACCTGCAACTTGTTCCTGAGCATCACCTAATAGGCTTTGCCTTGATTCAAGTCTGATTTTCTGCTAAATCCTGACTTCCCTTCAATTTCTCTTCCACCTGCCCTTTCATCCATAGGCAGCATGTTCCCCTCAGACCTTCATCACTAGAGCTTCTACCTGGCTACCAGACTCTGAGTCTGGCCTTGCTCTAATCCATTTTCCAGACTTTCTAAAATGCAATTCTGGCCATGTGACTAACCTCATAAATCTATCTCTGCCCAAGCCCACCTGCAGGCATCAGCTCACCCCACTACCCCTTCCTACTTCCAAGGGTGTACCATCAAACCAACCATCTTGTTCCCCTTCTCCTGCATCCACACTTCCCCACCACAGGGCCTGCCCTGCCTAGAACTATGCCCCTGTTCTCTCCCCTTTTGTGAGCATGCTTTTATGAGCATGCTTCAGAACCCACAGTACCTCCTTGGCAGTTTCCCCAAGGAGCCTCAACTCATCCCTGTGGTAGGTGTTCCATTGCTTATTCATTGTCTCTTAGGACTCAAGCCCCCTCCTTTTTTTCCCAAGGCCCCTCTTATAGTAACCCCAAAAAAGAGCCATAGTCTTCGGTACGAACTACATAAAAACATATTCCTAATGTTTCTTAGTCTGCACTGAAACCATTTGCTGACCTGTTCTGGAATCAGGGTCTGCAAAGCTCTACAGCTTTGACACTCTTCCACCCTGTTCTACTTATGGCAGACTTCAATCTTTGAAGGGTTCTAAAAAGCTTTACTGTGCAGTGTGCATGACGCTATGTGTGAGCATGAGTGGGGTGGATAATTGCGGATTCAGTTCTCTCCTATATTTCCCTGAGTTCTGGGAATTGAACTCAGGCTGCCAGGCTTGTGTGGCAAGCACAGCTAACTGGTCCTAAATTTTTATTATTGTAATGAAGTGGCTGCTAGACTGTTAGACTCTGAGTCAAGACTCTAAGTCAAAGGGGAGCTTCAGGCTCACAGCATCATTCAAGTACAGTTCCTGAAAAGGAACCCCAAAGCAGCCTGTCTATGCACGAAAAAAGGAGGGGAACTTCTGTGGAGAGGTAGACAGTGAAAGCCATTCCCCAGGTCCACAGCCTTTCCTTTCTGCTATCATCTACATGAAGGTGGCAGGAGAGGAAGGGCACAGTCCCAAGATCCTGTCAGGCCAGTGCTATTCACTCACTCTGACACAAGCAGTGACCATGCGCTAACTCCATCTTACAGAAAAGGCAACTGGAGCTGGGCAGTCTTTCTAGAGAATGAGCAGCTCAGAGAGGCCGGAAAATGGAGATCTCTAAGCATGAACCAAGCTCTGAAGGTGTGAGATTTTTTTTTTAATTTTATTTACTTATGTGTATGAATGTACTGTCTGCATGAATGTTTGGGCACCCGTGTCGTGCAATGCTGCAGAGGTCAGAAGAGGGTGTCGGATTCCCTTGGAACTGGAGTTCTCCTGGAATTGGAGTTATAGATGGTTCTCAGCTGCCATGTGGGTGCTGGGGATCAAACCCGGGTCCTCTGCAAGAGCAGTCGGCACTCTTAACCACTAGGCCATCTCTCCAGCCCCAGTGTGAGATATTTAAGACACGCAAGTACATAAAAAAAAAATATATATATATATATATACATATATATATATTTTTTTTAACCTGCATGCAAGTTTACTGTTAAACTGAATCCCTAAATGTGTTTTGGAATTAAACTATTATTTTCAGACTTTGTAAACCTGTATATGTGTGGAGTGTATAGATATATATTTTGGAGTAATATAAAATTAAACAGAACAACAACAACAAAAAGATTCATTCAAAGATCAGGCCAAAAAAGTAAACTTCTGCATCAAAAGAGTTAAAAAAAAAAAAAAAGACTGAGAAAAAGATGCAAGACAAGACTTAACATGTATGGCAGAATGCCTGAGTTCTGGGAGGGGGGAGGGGGAAGACAGGGATGGGGGAAGGAGTCTAAATTTGATTAAGAAATGTTGTTAAAGAACTGGCTTTAATAAAAAAAAAAAAAGAAATGTATGACATGTTCAAAAGCTAATAAAAATTAAGAGAAACAAATAAATAAATATCTCTTCAAACAGTGACTGGACTCCTTTAGATGGGTTCCTTCCTTGGGCCTGCTGAGTGAATAGCGTCAATGCCCTGCTGTGAATGCCTCTGAGTCACATTTCCTAAGGTGGTAGAGCCCAGATCCAACAGCACAGTGGCAGTTCTATATCAAAAGCCAGGTCAGTCTGACATGTTAGGGAGTCAGTGCTGGTCCTTCACTGCTTCCAAACACATACTGGCTTCCATGTAGTTGTGCCAACTTCCAGAAAGCTCTCACTGAACACTCCTCATGTAAGCACCAGAGAGATCTGGAGGGCAAGAACTCACAGCGAAAGCAATCCTCCTGCTGGGAGATGGTTTTACAGAAATAGCTTCAAGTCTCACTGAAGAGGCTTCCTAAGCAAATGTGGCTAAGAGAGGATGGCCAAACAACCTATCTAGGAAGCCAGGCTCAGCTTAACAACCCAGAGGGGTTTAGTCTCTCCATCTGCCTGTGTTCTACAACAGGGACAGTAGGGCAACTCCCAAAGAAGACCTGCCAGAAGCTCAAGTATGTTGCTGCTTGCTTTCTACCCTCACCAGCAGGCAGGAAGGGCCAATGCTCAGCAACCCACACAAGCTCCCAGTTCTTTTCCTGTGATGCACATAAGGGGACTTGGTGTGGGAGACCAAGACTGACCTGGAGACTGCTTTCCTATCAGAACATATGCACATATACGCTCACACATGTGTTCTGTTGCTCTTTGAGCACAGAGGATGATCAGTTACAAAGCAGAAAAAACAAAGCATGCTGATGCAGTTGCACTCCTCTCCCAACCTGCACAGAGCCGGTTTACCTCTGAAACCACTCTTCTCTGTTCCAATACTATCGGGATCACTTCCTTTGGAGAACTGGTCAGAAGTCTGACAACCCTGCAGGAGTGCCTACAAAGAGCTGCCTGTAGCAAGTGAGTGACACATAGACTTAAAGGCATATTTTGAGGCTCATGCTATAGGTAAAGAAGGCTAAACATGCTGGAGGCTTTAAGTCCAGGAAGGTTCCAGTCTGGGAAAACAAATACAAGAGCCCAGCGAGCTTCCCAGTGACAGAATGGAAAGGGCTGCAAGGGACTCTGCAGAAATGGCCTTGTCAGTATGAATTCATGGTCTTTCATACAGGGATTCATAAGCAGACATATATCCATGTGTTACATACATGAAGGATGAAACTCTTACTGAACGAGGAGGGTTCCCCCCACTGAAAGGGATGGAAGAGACAACATCTATGAGCACCTGGTGCCAGTGTCTTGACAGGAGTCATCCTCCAACAGAAGGAACCAAAGGCTCATTCTATCCAGACAAAAACAGTCTAACCCTAGAACTTGTGCTCAGAAACTTAGGGGGATACTTAGGCAAAAGGACAGACAAACCACCTCACAGCTCTCCTAGGCCCACAACTGGAAGCAGAGTGAGATGCAGGGCTCCCTTCTATACTTCTGTAGCTGCCTCTGCAGTCTCTGCTCCTAGCAAAAAAACCCTCCAAGTGTTTTAGCTAGCCTCCTTCTATGTTCATTTCAAACATCATCTGATTCAACTCCTCACCATGCCCAGGTGGTGTCTGGTGACTCTTCCCTGCTCTCAGCAGGAAGCCTGTCAGGTCAGGCTAGCCTGATCTCCCTCACCCATGTCCTCTCTTGTTTATTTTCTTTCCATCACAGTTCCCCTGCTCCAAGGCTATACTCTCTTAAGCACTGAGAAGCCAGCCAGCCTCTTCTCTGCTGCAAAGCTCCCTGCCTAGTCCCTGCACCTGCTAAGATGCTCCTGAAGCAATTCTGCCTTACTGTGTGTGTGTGTGTGTGTGTGTGTGTGTGTGTGTGTGTGTGTGATTTGAGACAGGTATCCCTTTAGCCCCAGCTGTCACTAAGTAGACCAGGCTGGCCTTGAACTCACAGAAATCCACCTGCCTTTGCCTCCCTTGTGCTGGGATCAAGGGTGTGTGCTACCATACCTGGCCTGGGTGTTTTTCTTCAGCAATACAAATACGTAAGTAAATAAGTGGAGGACAAAGAGAAAGCTCTGAAATCACGAATTCTAATTTGACTGGACTGCACCCAAGTCTCATACCAAGTCCTTTTTCAGTTCATCCAACTGGGAGATCTGATTCAACTCATTTGATTAGTGTCAATGCTAATTCTCACCATTTAGTAACAGTGCTTCCCGTAGGGTCTCTCCACTGTCAAGCTGCTGATTCCCACTTGTGATTAGAGTATCAGAAAGGTTATCTGCATTTTCTGTTTTTCATCTCAATTTTACTGGCTGGTGTTGTATCCACTGAAGATTCTTTTTTTTTTTTTCTTTTTCTTTTGAGACAGGGTCTTTCTTTAGCCCCAGGGAGCCTAAAACTCACTATGTAGACCAGGCTGGCCTCCATCTCACAGAGATCCACTTACCTCTGCCTTCCAAGTGCTGGGATTAAAGGTGTGTGCTATCTCCCCTGGCTTTCCATAGAAGATTCTTACCTGAAACATCAATTACTGTACCAGCGGCCAGATGGTAATGTTTGAATTCCATCATCCTTCTTGACCAAAATGTAAGCTGTGACTCTAATACTTAGGCCATGTTCACAGATGCACAGTGACTGTACTTCTGCAGCTGCCTCTGTAGTCCCTGCTCTTAGCAAGACACCCCTGTCAAGTGGTTTAGCTAGCCCTCTTAATGTTCATTTCTGAATAACATTAACATGATTAAACTCCTCACTATGCCCAGGAGGTATCTGGCAACAGATACAGTTCCTGCAAAATAAATGCCTAGTACTTCTCCAGGCTCTCATCTCAAAGAGGCTAATGGTCCCTTTCCAGGTCACAAAGAAATGGTGGCGCAATGTGTGCCTCTGAACGAGGTCTCCAAAATGTGCTCTTTGCTAAGAAACTCATTCCTGAGACAAATACTAAAATGTGAATAAAGTCAGAGGAGATAACAGCATTGTATCAAAGCTACTTTCCTAACTTTGGCAGTCATCCTCAGGGTCAGTTAGGAAAGTGTCTTTGTTCTGAAATGCATATTCCAGTATTGTCAACAATGAGAGACATCAAACCTGCAACTTTCTCAAATGTTTAAATGTGTGCGTTGGGGCTGGAGAGATGGCCTAGTGGTTAAGAGCGCCGACCGCTCTTGCAGAGGACCCGGGTTCGATCCCCAGCACCCACATGGCGGCAGAGAACCGTCTGAAACTCCAGTTCCAAGAGAACTCCAGCTCCAGGGGAATCCGAGACCCTCTTCTGACCTCCGCGGCATTGCATGACACGGGTGCACAAACTTGCATGCAGACAGTACATTCATACACATACAGAAATAAATAATAATAAAAAAAATTTTTTTTAAATAAATAAAAATAAATGTGTGCGTTTATATTTCCCACACAGAGATGGAGAAAGTGAACATAACAAAGCAAGATGAGTAAAATGTTGAGATGTGGGGAAGGGGCTAGGATGCAGCTCAGTGGGAAAGTAGCCTGCTTAGCATGTACAAGGCCCTGGGTTCAACTCTTAGCACCATTAAAGGTAAAAACAAATTGGAGAAGGTATACTGTAGGACAATCTATACAATCTTTGCAACTTGTCTGTGTGTCTGAAATTCAAAGCAAATACTTGTTTATTTTGTTTTGTTTTTTGTTTGTTTTGTTTTGGTCTTTTTAAGACAGAGTCTCCCTGTAGCCCCAGCTGTCCTAGAACTCACTATGTAGACCAGACTGACCTTGAACTCACAGAGATCCACCTACCTCTGCCTCCCAAGTGCTAGGATCACAGGCGTGCACCATCACACCCCGAACAAATTTTTTTTTTTTGTCTTTTTGAAAAAGGGTCTCCAGCCGGGCGTGGTGGCACACGCCTTTAATCCTAGCATTTGGGAGGCAGAGGCAGGCAGATCTTTGTGAGTTCAAGGACAGCTGGGGCTACAGGGAGACCCTGTCTTAAAAAGACCAAAAATAAATAAATAAATAAATAAATAAATAAATAAATAAATAAATAAAATAAAATAACTTAGCGGTCTGGAGAGATAGCTTAGCGGTTTAGATAGCTTTGCAGAGGACCAGGGTTCAACTCCCAGCACCCACGTGGTGGCTGACAACTGTCTGTAACTCCAGTTCCAGGGCAATTTTCCATGCTTTCTGACCTCTACGGGCATTGCACAACACAATACCACCAGTTCCCTGACCTAAATGCAGGCAATACACTCATACACAGAAAATAATAATAATAATAATAATAAAAAAAATTTAAAAATAACTTCAAATAGTATTTTTATATTCAAAATAATTAAAAATTCATAGCAATGGTGTGGGTGCAGCTTAGTGGCAGAACACATGCTTAGCACATGCAAATCTTTAAGCATGTTGAGGTTTAAGATTTAATTCCCAGAATAAAAAGCAGAAAATTCATGGCAAGAGAAGCTAAATGCTAAGATGTCTTTTATTCACAATAAAAAGTGGAAACAGACTTTGCACACCCACCCTTAGGGAATGTTGAGATCAACTTGAACCATGAAGCACATGATCATGAAACATGAGTGTAAATCCAAAAGCAGTTGTAGATCATCTGCAGCAGTCTGTGAGTGAGAAGGCAGGGCACACGGCCATGACTGCACTTCATGGACCATCGCTCACTCAGTGTACTTTACTGAAGGCCTTTCTCCTTGTTGGGACCTGTCCCAAGTGTTTAGATGGAGCAGTAAACAAGTGCAGTCGGTGCTGTCAAGAAACCACTTTACAACTTAATAACAGACTCATGAATGAATTTAGGGAGAAGAGAGAGGTCTTTACCATCCCAGGTCACCCCTTCCCAGAGCACAAGCTCCTCTTCACTTTTCAGGTCCCCATCCTCACCCATTTCTAAGTCTGGTGTCTTCTTGGGGAGGCTTTGTGTTCTCCATTGGACGAGCTCCTAATCGGTCTACGGCTTCTCCTGCAGCTGCTGCTTGACTTCACTGGATTGTATGCGCTGGTGGATGCCATAGAAGGAGCAGCACTGTGTAGCCTGAGCTGGCATCTGTTACTCTGGTGCACTCCTTTGATTCTAATGGTTGATGCAGATTCCATGGTTTTTCTCAGTAGATGCCACTGTAAGCCACACAGATATAATCCCAACGAAAACCCCATTGTTTGTGAGATGCTCCAACTACTCTTAAAAGTAAAAGGAAGAATAAAAATCCACAAACTACTCTTCAAGGTTAATACCATATTTCAAAATACACAGGTCACAGTACACCAAAGGAACTGCTGGAAGCCCTAGGAACAAATAAACAGCCCAATGCAATACAAAAAATGAGGCTTTAAAATTGGTGAAGCCTTTCATTTTTCTAGGATTTTTTAATTTTATTTATTTATTTTTTTGTCTTTTCGAGACAGGGTTTCCCTGTAGCCCCAGCTGTCCTGGAACTCTGTAGACCAGGCTGGCCTTGAACTCATAAAGATCCGCCTGCCTCTGCCTCCCAAGTGCTAGGATTAAAGGCGTGCGCCACCACGCCCGGCAGGATTTATTTTTACTTTTATGTGTGTGTACCTAAGTGGATTTATGTGCACCATGTATATGTGGGTGCCTATAAAGGCTACAAGGCAATTGGATCCCCTGGAAAGGGAGATATAAGCAGTTGTGAGCTACCTGATGTAGGTAGTGGGAACCCAACCCAGGCGCTCTACAAGAACAAAAAGTGCTTTTAACTCCTAACCATCTGGAACCAGCTGTGGAGTACCAGCTGGCCTCAAACTCAGAAATCCACCTGCCTCCTGAGTGCTGGGATGAAAGGCCAAGTTCTACAGTGCTTAGCAGAGATTAAAAAACAAAAATTTATTATTATTTTTTTATGTGTATGAGTGTATTGCCTGAATCTACCCATGCCATGCAGTGGTCTTGGAGGTCAGAAGAGGGTGTTAGAGCCCCTGAACTGTAGTTATGGACAGCTAGTCACTATGTGGGTGCTGGGAATCAAACCTAGGTCTTCTACAGGAGCAGTCAGTGCTCTTAACCGCAGAGCCATCTCTCCAGCTTTTTTTTTTTTTTGTCTTTAAAGACGGTTCTTAGCCACCATGAGGGTGCTGGGAATCAAACCCGGGTCCTCTGCAAGAGCAGTCGGTGCTCTTAACCACTGAGCCATCTCTCCAGCCCCCTTTCCAGCTTTTTAAAAGTACCAAAAACACATGAAACTTTGGAACTTTTTTTTTTTTTGGTGTTTTTGAGACAGGGTCTCCCTGTAGCCCCAGCTGTCCTGAACTCAAAGAGATGCCTCTGCCTCTGGAGTCCTGGGATTAAAGGTGTGCGCCACCATGCCTGGCATGGAACATTTTTCTTTACAAAAGTTCTGAATACAGCAAACTCTGGCACAGACCATGGGTCTGATGAAACAGCTAAGTCACTACTTTGTACCTAACCTGAGTGTGGGTACTAACCTGCTTCTTCCTGCTTAATGGACATGTTTATAAATGGTATGTTGTGACCTGGCCTGTGCACAGCAGAGATCCCCGGGAAGTAAAATCAGAACTGGGTAGAACTTGTTTCAAAGATTCCCCACCACCATCTTTTCTAGATAGTTCACATTGATGTGGAGACATGGAAAACAATTATCCTAAGAGGCCTGATCTTCACAGTGTGTATCATTAGGAGGTTAAGATAAGGGCACATGACGGAGATGCAGTGTCTGAGTGTGTGCTACAGGCCAAGACCAGCACATCTGCCTTTCTCTGGCAACCCCTCCCATCCATGGGGACTCCTCTGCAACCTACCTGACTTATCTTAGTGACTTACTTGGGACTATAAGAACATAGTGGAAGTGATGGTGTGTGCTATGGTTTGTCTCCATCAAACTCATGTAGAAAAAAGAAAAAAGCAAAACAAACTCATACTGATTTGATTCCCACTGGGAGGTAGTGGTGGGACTTGTAGGGTAATTAGGTGACAGGAGCTGCTTTCTCAGGAAGGGATTGTTGTGCGGGTTAGTTTTTGTCAACTTGATACAAACAGACACATTCCTGGGATGAAAGACTCTCAACTGAGGAATTTCTCCCATCACACTGGCCTGTGGGCATGTCTGTGGGGCATTTTCTTGATTGCTAATTGATGTAAGAAGGTCCAGCCCACTGTGGGCAGTGCTACCTCAGCATGGGTAGGCCTGAGTTGTTTAAGACTTGCAGCTGAGCAAGCTGGAAGAAGCAAGCCAATAAGCAGCCTTATACCATGGCCTTAGACCAGTTCCTACCTTGGCTTCCCTCGATGATGGACTGTGACCTACAAGCTAAATAAACCCTTTCCTTCCTAAGTTGGTTTTTGTCAATGTTTTATTGCAGGCAAACTAGGATAAACGTCTCTCTCAAAATACTGGGTTCAGTCTTGCAGGAGAGTTAAGTCTCTTACACAAGCAGGTTCTTACACAGCCAGATTTCCCTGGTGCTGCATGTTCGGCCTCTTTGCCATTTTCAAATGTGGCTCTCTTATCACATGATGTCCAGCCTACCTTGAGACTCTGAAGAGCCTCTACCAGCACAAAGACTCACAGATGTGACCCCTTACTTGGGCCTGTAGAATCATGAGTTAACCTGGGTATAGTAGTACATGCCTCTGTTCCTAGAACTTAGGAGGCAGAGGCAGGAGGATTTCTGTGAGTTCAAGGCCCAGCCTGGTCTACTGGGACTAAAGGGACTAGCTGGGACTAAAGGGAGACCCTGTCTCAAAAAGACTGAAAGACAGACAGAAAGAAAGAAAGAAATAGAATCATGAGTTGAATAAAACTTCATTCTTTGAGAATTGCCTACCCAGCAAGATTCAATGACAGTGTGAAGTTCTGGGTCCTAAAATTAATGGAGCTCTACTTGCCTTACAAGTGCATGCCCCTAGAGACAGCTAGAAAGAGGTCAGACTAACCAAACCTCCCATAAGCAAGTCTCCCTTAGTCCATGAGCAAGCACTTCCTAAAGTGGTGAAGAATCCCCCGCCCACCCCCAAAGATGTGAGGAGCTCCAAAGGGCTATGAAGAAGCCTGCACCACAACCATGCAAAAAAAAAAACCACACGCCGGGGCTGGAGAGATGGCCTAGCGGTTAAGAGCGCCGTTCGATCCCCAGCACCCACATGGCGGCCGAGAACCATCTGAAACTCCAATTCCAGGAGAACTCCAGTTCCAGGGGAATCCGAGACCCTCTTCTGACCTCCGCGGCATTGCACGACACGGGTGCACAGACTTGCATGCAGACAGTACATTCATACACATACAGAAATAAATAAAAATAAAAAAACAAAACAAAACAAAACAAAAAAAAAAAAAAAAAAAAAAAAAAAGATTGTAGGCAAGCCGGGGCTGGAGAGATGGCCTAGCGGTTAAGAGCGCCGTTCGATCCCCAGCACCCACATGGCGGCCGAGAACCGTCTGAAACTCCAATTCCAGGAGAACTCCAGTTCCAGGGGAATCCGAGACCCTCTTCTGACCTCCGCGGCATTGCACGACACGGGTGCACAGACTTGCATGCAGACAGTACATTCATACACATACAGAAATAAAAATAAAAAAAACAAAACAAAACAAAAAAAACACACGCCTAGGGCATCAGTGAGGCACAACTTCAGGTGGCCCTATGAGTGTTTCCAGAGGACGAACTGAGGAACATTCACCCTGAATGTGGGTGGCACCATCCACGAGCTGGACTCAGACCAAGTAGGACAGAAAAGGAGGGAGCAGACGAGTGGGAGCTTTTCTCTCTGATTCCCATCTGTCCAGACTGATCTGCTCCACCATGAACGCACAGCCTCAGGTTCCTGCTGCCACAGCTGCAGATCTGGTGTGCGCCAGCTGGCTTTTCATCTTACTTTGGCCTGGACTTTGCTGTTCTCCATTCCTCCTTTTGCAGATGGGAATGCTTATTCGGTGCGACTGAACATTGGAAGCATATAACTTTTGTTTTTGTTTTTGAGGCAGGGTCTCCCTATAGCCCCAGCTGGCCTGGAACTCACTCTGCAGACCAGGCTAGACTTCAACTCACAGAGATCTGCCTGCCTCTGCCTCCCAAGTGCTAGGATTAAAGGCGTGTGCCACCACACCCGGCAGCCATGTTTGTGGTAGGAATTGAACCTGGGTCCTCTGCAAGAGCAGTTGGTATGTTTAGGTATCAAGTTGGAAAGGATGAACTTGCCATGGCTTTGTCAACTTGATTGGATTGAGAATCTCCAGGTGGGGGATGACTCAGGGGTTGAGAGCACTGGCTGCTCTTGCAGAGGACTCAGGATCTGTTCCCAGAACACATATTGTGGCTAACAGTTCCTTTTCTGGCCTCTGCTGCCATTGCACACATGTGCCACATGCACACAAATACATACATAAAATTATTTCTTTAAAAATTAAAACAGGGGGCTGGAGAGATAGCGTAGCGGTTAAGAGCACCGACTGCTCTTGAAGAGGACCAGGGTTCGATCCCCAGCACCCACATGGCGGCTGAGAACCGTCTGTAACTCCAATTCCAGGAGAACTCCAGTTCCAGGGGAATCCGAGACCCTCTTCTGACCTCCCCGGCATTGCACGACACGGGTGCACAAACCTGCATGCAGACAGTACATTCATACACATTTAAAAAAAAAAATGCCGGGCGTGGTGCACGCCTTTAATCCTAGCACTCAGGAGGCAGAGGCAGGCNTCAGTTAGGAAAGTGTCTTTGTTCTGAAATGCATATTCCAGTATTGTCAACAATGAGAGACATCAAACCTGCAACTTTCTCAAATGTTTAAATGTGTCGTTGGGGCTGGAGAGATAGCCTAGTTGTTAGAGCGCCGACCGCTCTTGCAGAGGACCCGGTTCGATCCCCAGCACCCACATGGCGGCAGAGAACCGTCTGAAAACCCAGTTCCAGAGAACTACCAGCTCAGGGGAATCCGAGACCCTCTTCTGACCTCCGCGACATTGCATGACACGGTGTACAACAAACTTGCATGCAGACAGTAACATTCATACACCATACAGAAATTAAATAATAATAAATAAAAAAAATTTTTTTTAAATAAAATAAAAATAAATGTGTGCGTTTATATTTCCCACACAGAGATGGAGAAAGTGAACATAACAAAGCAAGATGAGTAAAATGTTGAGATGTGGGGAAGGGGCTAGGATGCAGCTCAGTGGGAAAGGTAGCCTGGCTTAGCATTACAAGGCCCCTGGGGTTCAACTCTTAGCACCATTAAAGGTAAAAACAAATTGGAGAAGGTATACTGTAGGACAATCTATACAATCTTTGCAACTTGTCTGTGTGTCTGAAATTCAAAGCAAATACTTGTTATTTTGTTTGTTTTTGTTGTTTGTTTTGGTTTTTTTTTTTTTTTTTTCCCGTAGCCCCAGCTGTCTAGAACTCACTATGTAGACCAGACTGACCTGAACTCACAGAGATCCACCTACCTCTGCCTCCCAAGTGCTAGGATCAAGGCGTGCACCACCACCCCGAACAAATTTTTTTTTTTTGTCTTTTTGAAAAGGGTCTCCAGCCGGGCGTGGTGGCACCACGCCTTTAATTTCCTAGCATTTGGGAGGCAGAGGCAGGCAGATCTTTGTGAGTCAAAGGACAGTGGGCTACAGGGAGACCCTGTCTAAAAAGACCAAAAATAAATAAATAAATAAATAAATAATAAATAAATAAATAAATAAAATAAAATAACTTCGCGGTCTGGAGAGATAGCTTAGCGGTTTAGATAGCTTTGACAGAGGACGCAGGGGTTCAACTCCCGCACCCACGTGGTGGCGACAACTGTCTGTAACTCCAGTTCCAGGGCAATTTTCCATGCTTTCTGACACTCTACGGGCATTGCACAACACAATACCACCAGTTCCCTGACCTAAATGCAGGCAATACACTCTAACACAGAAAAATAATAATAATAATAATATAAAAAAATTTAAAAATAAACTTCAAATAGTATTTTTATATTCAAAATAATTAAAAATTCATAGCAATGGTGTGGGTGCGAGCTTAGTGGCAGAACACATGCTTACACATGCAAATCTTTAAGCATGTTGAGGTTTAAGATTTAATTCCCAGAATAAAAAGCAGAAAATTCATGGCAAGAGAAGCTAAATGCTAAGATGTCTTTTATTCACAATAAAAAGTGGAAACAGACTTTGCACACCCACCCTTAGGGAATGTTGAGATCAACTTGAACCATGCAGCACATGATCATGAAACATGAGTGTAAATCCAAAAGCAGTTGTAGATCATCTGCAGCAGTCTGTGAGTGAGAAGGCAGGGCACACGGCCATGACTGCACTTCATGGACCATCGCTCACTCAGTGTACTTTACTGAAGGCCTTTCTCCTTGTTGGGACCTGTCCCAAGTGTTTAGATGGAGCAGTAAACAAGTGCAGTCGGTGCTGTCAAGAAACCACTTTACAACTTAATAACAGACTCATGAATGAATTTAGGGAGAAGAGAGAGGTCTTTACCATCCCAGGTCACCCCTTCCCAGAGCACAAGCTCCTCTTCACTTTTCAGGTCCCCATCCTCACCCATTTCTAAGTCTGGTGTCTTCTTGGGGAGGCTTTGTGTTCTCCATTGGACGAGCTCCTAATCGGTCTACGGCTTCTCCTGCAGCTGCTGCTTGACTTCACTGGATTGTATGCGCTGGTGGATGCCATAGAAGGAGCAGCACTGTGTAGCCTGAGCTGGCATCTGTTACTCTGGTGCACTCCTTTGATTCTAATGGTTGATGCAGATTCCATGGTTTTTCTCAGTAGATGCCACTGTAAGCCACACAGATATAATCCCAACGAAAACCCCATTGTTTGTGAGATGCTCCAACTACTCTTAAAAGTAAAAGGAAGAATAAAAATCCACAAACTACTCTTCAAGGTTAATACCATATTTCAAAATACACAGGTCACAGTACACCAAAGGAACTGCTGGAAGCCCTAGGAACAAATAAACAGCCCAATGCAATACAAAAAATGAGGCTTTAAAATTGGTGAAGCCTTTCATTTTTCTTCAGGATTTTTTAAATTTTTATTTATTTATTTTTTTGTCTTTTCGAGACGAGGTTTCCCTGTAGCCCCAGCTGTCCTGGAACTCTGTAGACCAGGCTGGCCTTGAACTCATAAAGATCCGCCTGCCTCTGCCTCCCAAGTGCTAGGATTAAAGGCGTGCGCCACACGCCCGGCAGGATTATTTTACTTTTATGTGTGTGTACCTAAGTGGGTTTATGTGCACATGTATATTGTGGGGCCTCATAAAGGCTTACAAGGCAATTGGATCCCCTGGAAAGGGAGATATAAGCAGTTGTGAGCTACCTGATGTAGGTAGTGGGAACCCAACCCAGGCGCTCTACAAGAACAAAAGTGCTTTTAACTCCCTAACCATCTGGAACCAGCTGTGGAGTACCAGTGGCCTCAAACTCAGAGAAATCCACCTGCCTCCTGAGTGCTGGATAAAGGCAAGTTCTACATGCTTACAACATTTAAAAAAAAAAAAATTTATTATTATTTTTTTATGTGTTGAGTGTATTGCCTCATTGAAGTTCATGCCATGCAGTGCTTGGAGGTCAGAAGAGGGTGTTGACCCCTGGAACTGTAGTTATGGACAGCTAGTCCACTATGTGTGGGTGCTGGGAATCAAACCTAGGTCTTCTACAGGAGCAGTCAGTGCTCTTAACCGCAGCGCCATCTCTCCAGCTTTTTTTTTTTTTTGTCTTTAAAGAACGGTTCTTAGCCACCATGAGGGTGCTGGGAATCAAACCCGGGTCCCTCTGCAAGAGCAGTCGGTGCTCTTAACCACTGAAACATCTCTCCAGCCCCTTTCCAGCTTTTTTAAAAGTACCCAAAAACATGAAACTTTGGAAACTTTTTTTTTTTTTTTTGTTTTGAGACAGGGTCTCCCTGTAGCCCCAGCGTCCTGAACTCAAAGAGATGCCTCTGCCTCTGGAGTCCTGGGATTAAAGGTGTGCGCCACATGCCTGGCATGGAACATTTTTCTTTACAAAAGTTCTGAATACAGCAAACTCTGGCACAGACCATGGGTCTGATGAAACAGCTAAGTCACTACTTTGTACCTAACCTGAGTGTGGGTACTAACCTGCTTCCTCCTGCTTAATGGACATGTTTATAAATGGTATGTTGTGACCTGGCCTGTGCACAGCAGAGATCCCCGGGAAGTAAAATCAGAACTGGGTAGAACTTGTTTCAAAGATTCCCCACCACCATCTTTTCTAGATAGTTCACATTGATGTGGAGACATGGAAAACAATTATCCTAAGAGGCCTGATCTTCACAGTGTGTATCATTAGGAGGTTAAGATAAGGGCACATGACGGAGATGCAGTGTCTGAGCGTGTGCTACAGGCCAAGACCAGCACATCTGCCTTTCTCTGGCAACCCCTCCCATCCATGGGGACTCCTCTGCAACCTACCTGACTTATCTTAGTGACTTACTTGGGACTATAAGAACATAGTGGAAGTGATGGTGTGTGCTATGGTTTGTCTCCATCAAACTCATGTAGAAAAAAGAAAAAAACAAAACAAAACTCATTACTGATTTGATTCCCACTGGGAGGTAGTGGTGGGACTTGTAGGGTAATTAGGTGACAGGAGCTGCTTTCTCAGGAAGGGATGTTGTGCTGGTTAGTTTTTGTCAACTTGATACAAACAGACACATTCCTGGGATGAAAGACTCTCAACTGAGGAATTCTCCCATCACACTGGCCTGGTGGGCATGTCTGTGGGGCATTTTCTTGATTGCTAATTTGATGTAAGAAGGTCCAGCCCACTGTGGGCAGTGCTAACCTCAGCATGGGTAGGCCTGAGTTGTTTAAGACTTGCAGCTGAGCAAGCTGGAAGAAGCAAGCCAATAAGCAGCCTTATACCATGGCCTTAGACCAGTTCCCTACTTGGCTTCCCTCGATGATGGACTGTGACCTACAAGCTAAATAAACCCTTTCTCTTCTAAGTTGGTTTTGTCAATGTTTTATGTGCAGCAAACTAGGATAAACGTCTCTCTCAAAATACTGGGTTCAGACTTGCAGGAGAGTTAAGTCTCTTACACAAGCAGGTTCTTACACAGCCAGATTTCCCTGGTGCTGCATGTTCGGCCTCTTTGCCATTTTCAAATGTGGCTCTCTTATCACATGATGTCCAGCCTACCTTGAGACTCTGAAGAGCCTCTACCAGCACAAAGACTCACAGATGTGACCCCTTACTTGGGCCTATACAATCATGAGTTAACCTGGGTATAGTAGTACATGCCTCTGTTCCTAGGAACTTAGGAGGCGAGAGGAGGATTTCTGTGAGTTTCAAGGCCCAGCCTGGTTACTGGGACTAAAGGGACTAGCTGGAACTAAAGGGAGACCCTGTCTCAAAAAGACTGAAAGACAGAACAGACAGAAAGAAAGAAAGAAAGGAAATAGAGAATCATGAGTTGAATAAAACTTCATTCTTTGAGAATTGCCTACCCAGCAAGATTCAATGACAGTGTGAAGTTCTGGGTCCTAAAATTAATGGAGCTCTACTTGCCTTACAAGTGCATGCCCCTAGAGACGGCTAGAAAGAGGTCAGACTAACCAAACCTCCCATAAGCAAGTCTCCCTTAGTCCATGAGCAAGCACTTCCTAAAGTGGTGAAGAATCCCCCGCCCACCCCCAAAGATGTGAGGAGCTCCAAAGGGCTATGAAGAAGCCTGCACCACACCATGACAAAAAAAAAAACCACACGCCGGGGCGTGGAAGAGATGGCCTAGCGGTTAAGAGCGCCGTTCGATTCCCAGCACCCACCTGGCGGCCGAGAAACCACTGAAACTCCAATTCCAGGAGAACTCCAGTTCCAGGGGAATCCGAGACCCTCTTCTGACCTCCGCGGGCATTGCACGACACGGGTGCACAGGACTTGCATGCAGACAGTACATTCATCACATACAGAAATAAATAAAAATAAAAAAAACAAAAACAAACAAAACAAAAAACAACACACGCCTAGGGCATCAGTGAGGCACAACTTCAGGTGGCCCTATGAGTGTTTCCAGAGGACGAACTGAGGAACATTCACCCTGAATGTGGTGGTGGCACATCCACGAGCTGGACTCAGACCAAGTAGGACAGAAAAGGAGGGAGCGAGAACGAGTGGGAGCTTTTCTCTCTGATTCCCATCTGTCCAGACTGATCTGCTCCACCATGAACGCACAGCCTCAGGTTCCTGCTGCCACAGCTGCAGATCTGGTGTGCGCCAGCTGGCTTTTCATCTTACTTTGGCCTGGACTTTGCTGTTCTCCATTCCTCCTTTTGCAGATGGGAATGCTTATTCGGTGCGACTGAACATTGGAAGCATATAACTTTTGTTTTGTTTTTGAGCAGGGTCCTCCCTATAGCCCCAGCTGGCCTGGAACTCACTCTGCAGACCAGGCATATGACTTCAACTCAACAGAGATCTGCCTGCCTCTGCTCCCAAGTGCTAGGATTAAAGGCGTGTGCCACCACACCCAGCAAGCCATGTTTGTGGTAGGAATTGAACCTGGTGTCCTCTTGCAAGAGCAGTGGTATGTTTAGGTATCAAGTTGGAAAGGATGAACTTGCCATGGCTTTGTCAACTTGATTGGATAGAGAATCTCCGTGGGGGATGACTCAGGGGTGAGAGCCACTGGCTGCTCTTGCAGAGGACTCAGGATCTGTTCCCAGAACAACATATTGTGGCTAACAGTTCCTTTCTGGCCTCTGCTGCCATTGCACACATCGCTGCCACATGCACACACATACATACATAAATTATTTCTTTTAAAAATTAAAACAGGGCTGGAGAGATAGCGTAGCGGTTAAGAGCACCGACTGCTCTTGAAGAGGACCAGGGTTCGATCCCCAGCACCCACATGGCGGTGAGAACCGTCTGTAACTCCAATTCAGAGAACTCCAGTTCCAGGGGGAATCCGAGACCCTTCTTCTGACTCTCCCGGCATGCATGCGACACGGGTGCACAAACCTGCATGCAGACAGTACATTCATACTAAAAAAAAAAAATGCGGGCGGGTGCACGCCTTAATCCTAGCACTCAGGAGCAGAGGCAGGCGGCTCTTTGTGAGTTCAAGGCCAGCCTGGTCTACAGAGGTGAGTTCCAGGACAGCTGGGACTACAGGGAGACCCTGTCTCAAAAAGACCAAAAAAAAAAAAAAAAAAAAAAAAAAAAAAAAAAAAAAACCAGGTTCAAAAAAGGACTAGGGCATCAGTGAGGTGAGGGCATTTCCAGAGAGGACTACTGAGGGGTAAGTGAAGGTGAGTGGCACCGCCCCAGGAAAAAGGAAGAAGCGAGCTGAGCACAAACTCTGTCTGTCTCTCCTGATCCATGTAAGCAGCCTCATGCTCCTGCCAGCACAGCAGAGAACCATTTCCACTGCCATGTCTCCCCTCCGACTGTTCCTCCCTTCAATTGTTCCTTGTGAGGTATTGTTCACAGCACTGAGAAAAGTAACTAATATATCCCCTTCAGGGGGAAGCACCGAGGCTGTGAGGGAGTACCTCAATCTGTGTATCACAAGACTATAAAGAACCTCCCCTTCCCTAGGCTGTGAGGATGACCCCTAATTTTATGGGTAACCTCCCCCACAGCAGTCTGTGAGGAAGCTTCCCTGATTATGACCCACTAGTTCTGTAGGCAACTCTCCTTAAGGTTGTTAAGGAAATCCATAAAGCTATGAGGAAGACCAAATCACATGGAACTGGTATAGGTAAGTAAGTGGTCAAGGTCCCCTGCTCAGGTTACAGCTGACAATCATCACTTGGCAGATTTAAGAACATGTCCCATCTCTCAGTCACCAAGCCACCCCAGCTCTCAAGTCTTCCCAGATGACCCCCAAATCATAAGATGTATACTTTATTTCCTCTATACTTTCTCCAACTCCTGGTCCATGGCAAATATGCACATGGTAAAATGGCTGTTTTACTAAGAATTACTGGGGTTAGCCTAGAAATGACCTGATAATCTAGAAGCTTTTGAAAATGGGTAAGGTTCGTGTCAATGACACATATACCAAAAGGCTAACCAATTTCCCGAGTTATGTCTAGCTCCAAAGTCCTTCAGTTTCTTCTTATGTAACACTGTTTGAGAATAAAATAATTTTGCTTTTAAAATAATATGCCTCTTTATAGGAAGAAGTAGGTGTCTAGAGGCATGCCTTTAAAATGTACACCCAGCCTGATCTTTACTTGCTCTCTGATCACCAGTTGTCACAAGAGCAGTTGAGCAGTAATCCTCTGCCATGGCCTACCAGGATATTTTTGTCTTACCATGGGCCTAAAAGCAAAGGATCTAGCCAACCACAGAGTAAAGCCCCTGAATTTGTGAGTTGAAATAAATACTTCCTCTCTTAAATTGTGAATGTCAGGTATTTTGTTGCAATGATGAAAACCCTGACACAGATAACTTGCACCAAGAAGTTGGGACATTACTGACTACCTAACCATGTGGTTCATAAGCCTTGGGAACCTGTTTGTAGGAGGAATTTAAAGCTTGAACATGAGAGTAGGAACCACTAAAATGCTACAAGCAGAGCTTCTGAATATGGTGGGAGCTTGGACGATCAAAGGGCTGATAGCAATGCGGAGAGTAAGCACTGTGCTCATGAGGCTTCAGCCAAGAATGAGGATTCTAATTAGGAACTGGATTAAAAGCCATTTGTGTTACATTCTGGCAAAGAACTTACCTACATCTTGCTCATGGCCTGAGATTATTTGAGCACAAATTTAAAGTGAATGGCCCAATTAACCTAGGGGAAGAAATTCTGAGCATCCCAGAAGTCAGCCCATGACATGGTTATTCCTGAGTACTTTTAGTTTACAGTGAAAACTGTTGGCAAAAAAGCATTAGAGAAAAGTTTGGAAACAAACCCAGAGTTCAGACATAAAAAAGTGAGCTCAATGGGCTGGAGAGATGGCTCAGCACCGACTGCTCTTGCAGAGAACCCGGGTTCCAATCCCAGCACCCACATGGTAGCTAACAACCATCCATAACTCCAGAAGATGGGAGTCTTCTGACTTCTCTGGGCACTGCACAACACAGATGCACTTAAACACATGCAGGCAATACACTCATACACATAAAATAAAAATAAAATATTTTTAAAAAGAGAGCTCACCTAGAATTTCAAACGATTACTGTAGAAAAGATTAGAAGCATTAAAAAGAAGCCAAAGTGCTCGCTTCGGCAGCACATATACTAAAACTGGAACAATACAGAGAAGATTAGCATGGCCCCTGCGCAAGGATGACAAATTCGTGAAGCGTTCCATGTTAAAAAAAAAAAAAAAAGAAAGAAAAAGAAAAAAAATGAAGCCAAATACTCTGTACCAGGACAGGAAAGATACCCTGAGGACACCTCAAGAATTTGTCTGACCCCCATCTATCTCCCATGTTTAAAGATATAAAGGTTATATTCATTTGAAAGTTTTTTTTCCCCCAAGACAGAACCTTTAAGACCTTGGCATTCTCCATATAAATCAGATTTTGCAACCCAAGAAAATCTAAGGGTTATAGGATTATAAAGTCTTATACCCAGATTTCAAAGGAATATCCAGGAGGTCAGGCAATGTGCAGGGTTAGAGTCCCTGTAGGTAGCTTGGGTAATGTATGAAACTCTAAGGATTAGCAGACAGTGGAATAGATACCCTGGAATACTGAGACACTGGTGTGTAGAATTTCTGTTGAGGAAAGCTAAGAGTGATGAGCAGAACCAGCTCAAAAGTGCAGCCATGAGGGCTGCAAACCCCAACATCATGGCCATGAGGGTATCCTACCAGGACAAGTGCCCAATATATGGCACATGCCCTCCACGATTTAACGTTTGCTTTGCTGGCTTTTCTTCTTGTTTTTGTCCCACGTCTTTTTTATTTTATTTTTTATTTTATTTATTTTTGTATGTGTATGAATGTACCGTCTGCATGTAGGTTTGTGCACCTGTGTCGTGCAATGCCGCAGAGGTCAGAAGAGGGTGTCGGATTCCCCTGGAACTGGAGTTCTCCTGGAATTGGAGTTACAGACAGTTCTTAGCCACCATGTGGGTGCTGGGGATCGAACCCTGGTCCTCTGCAAGAGCAGTCAATGCTCTTAACCGCTAGGCTATCTCTCCAGCCCTGTCCCACGTCTTTAAAGACACTTCTGAAACTTCTGACTAACGTATCTAAGATCTTTCAGGGAATCCTTATTGGCTACTAGAGCCAAGGGTAACTAGGACTTTGCTTTCCTTTCCTTCCCAGACCCAACCAGTCACTTTAGGGCTCCTCCAGGTGCACACTATCTTCATGTGCACACTATCTTCCACTTCTGTCTGGAATGGCTTCACCCTCACTTCTCTCTACTGTACACAGCATTATCTCACTGTGTGTCACCCCTGACCTTATCAACAGCTACAATGTAGCATGCCTCCCTTTCAGTCCTGACAGTTGTAACAGATTTCTTTTGATGGGTCACTGATGAGCTCCTTTCCTTCCAGCTTCTGCACACAGGCACAAGCTGCTCCGGCTCATCATAAACTCTCCGCACTATCAGCCAGCGTTGGGACATAGCAGGAGTGGTTACTAAAATTTGGGTAACACAGGAATGACACGTTCCATGAAAATTTCATGTAACTCATCCATTTGTGCCTGGAATCTTTTCTTTTTTTATCTTTATTATTAACGTGTATAAGTATACTGTCTGCAAGCAGGTCAGTGCACCCATGTTGTGCAAAGCAGCGGAAGCCAGAAGAGGGCGTCGAATTCCCCTGGAACTGGAGTTAAAGACAGTTCTTAGCAGCCATGTGGGTGCTGGGAATCGAACCCAGGTCCTCTGCAAGAGCAGTCAGCACTCTTAACCGCTGAGCCATCTCTAGTGCTTGGAGTCCTTTCATGATAGACCTAGGTCAACTTGGATTATATCTTCTTCAGATACTACCCACAGCTCCTCAGTCACTGTCATCAAGGTGCATGTGATGTGTTATTTGTCATCTTCAATCTGTCATCTTTTTTTGAAAAAAGTTTTCTTCTTTTTCTAGTTTCTAAATAAGATTAACAAAAGCAAATCTAATTTGTCCCTTTGGATTAACTTTACTTTTCTAGTTTCTTATGCTGAAAGCTCAGTCTGCTTACCTTTTTCTCTAGTAAAAGCCTTACAGATTTAGGTTTTTTTTCCTGAGAATTAACATGTAGAATCAGAAAATAGTTTTGTTTCAAATAAGGTCCCACTGTGTAGCCCTGGCTGGCCTCAAACTCAAAAGATCTGCCTGTCTGTGCTTCCCAAGTAGCAGGATTGGAGGTGTTTGCCACCACACCCAGTCTGCAAAGTACTTTTTGATCTCTCTCTCCGAGAGAGTCATAGAAAGCACTCTCTGGGTGTTTTCCTTTCACTCTTGAGTCTAATAACTAGGTTGTCGCTGTGCTCTCAGATTCTAATTTACAGGATTTACTTGTTTGGGCTTGTTTATTTTTATGTGTATGAGTGTGTGCCTGCATGGGTGTAAGTACATCCATGTTGTGCCAATGCCCATGGAGGTCAGAAGAGGGTGTCGGATCCCCTGGAACTGGAGTTATGGACGGCTGTTAGTCACCATGTAGGTGCTGGGAATCAATCCTGGGCCCTCTGGAGGATCAGCCTGTGCTCTTAACTGCTTAGCCAGCTCTTCAAACCCTTTGGTTTGTTTTTGAGATAGGGTTTCATGCAACTGAAGACCACCTTTAACTCCTGATGCTGCCTCTACTTCCTATTGCTGGGATTACAGTCTTGTGTCATTTCACCTAGCCTTTTTTTAATAGGGGAAGTGCTTGTTTTGGGGACAAGGTTTCACTACGTACCCTTGTCGAGCCTCAAACTCACAGCAACTCTCTTGCCTTTGCTCCCCAAGTGCTAACATTACAGGTGTGGTGAACCAACCCAGCTAGGATTTACTTTTTTGAAACTTTGAATTTTCCTTTTGGCCTAATATACAGCCAATTTTATTACATGTTTATGTGGCTGAAGAGAGTTTATATTTCATATTTACTAGGCACAAGTTTGTCCATTTCCATTGGCTCATTCATCACATTGCTTAAATCCTCTATCAGCCATTCTTGATTGGAGACAATTTTGGCTACAAGGGACATGTGGCAATACCTAGAGATTTTTGGTCATCTCAGCATGAGAGTGACCCAGCTCCAATTATCCCTCACTCCTTTGATATAATGGGCTTTGGGAGTCATAGGGAGCTTGCTCTCTGTAGAACTGCCCAGTCTACTTGCTCCCATCAATCTTGGTAAGTATAGTTTGAGGCATAAGAGGTTTAGCACTCATGGTCCTCACTGCTCTTCTCTTTACAAGGAACTCTCCATCCAGCACTGCCACTAGAAGCTCAGCCTTGCCTGGCAATTTCTTCTGGTTACAATGCCAGCTTTCCACTATTTCCCACCTACTTGTTGGTTTCAGATGTCTCTCACATAAGCAGATCATTCAGCTAGAGATCAATGTTCTGATTTATCTGGAGCTTTAACAGCTGAAAGATTTGGTCCTTTTCACATTGTGCTTCCTGATACAACTGGGCTTATTCATATTACCTTTTATGTTCATCAATTCTTTTTTTGTTGAAGTTTTTCTTTGTTTAGTGTTGTCAGCCCCCACCCCATCTTCAGCTGTCTACTGGTTCGTTACACACTACACTACCTAAGACTATCAATAACACCTCTATTCCAAGTACTTTCCAAAACAATCTTGTATCATCCATCACATATGAAAGGATCTACACTTATGCCAGATCTGCAGGTGCTCACCTGTAGTCTCAGATACTTGGGAGGCGGCTTGGGGAGGATCCCTTGAACCCAGGTTCAAGGTCAGCCTGGGCAACAAAGGGAGACCCTGTCTCAAGCAAATCAAAACAACAACAAAGTAAGTTTATTATTCTTCCAGGCTTCACCTTGCCTCTTTGGCAGCAGGGACAATTTATCTTTATGTGCTTAGTGCTGACAGTTGGGTACACAACAATCTGGGAAGAAAAACACATCTGGAATTGTTTCAGAAACATTTTTTAAATCCTTAAAATGAATTTCAGCACATTTAAAGGTTACATTTTAATGCTGGGCATGGTGGCACATGTCTTTAATCCCAGCACCTGGGAGGCAGAGGCCGGCGGATCTCTGTGAGTTCAAGGCCAGCTGGAACTAAAGGGAGACCCTGTCTCAAAAAGACCAAAAAAGGCCGGGTGTGATGGCGCACGCCTTTAATCCTAGCACTTGGGAGGCAGAGGTAGGCAGATCTTTGTGAGTTCAAGCCTGGTCTACAGAGTGAGTTCCAGGACAGCTGGGGCTACAGGGAGACCCTGTCTCAAAAAGACCAAAAAAAAAGGGGGGCTGGAGAGATAGCCTAGCAGTGAAGAGCACCGACTGCTCTTGCAGAGGACCCAGGTTCGATCCCCAGCACCCACATGGCGGCTAAGAACCATCTGTAACTCCAATTCCAGGAGAACTCCAGTTCCAGGGGAATCCGAGACCCTCTTCTGACCTCCGCAGCATTGCACGACACGGGTGCACAAACCTACATGCAGACAGTACATTCATACATGTCAAAAAAAAAAAAAAAAAGCAAACCAAAGCTGCGGCATGGTGGCCGGATGCCTTTAATCTAACGCACTTGGAGCAGAGGCAGGCGGACTTTGTGAGTTCAAAGGCAAGCCTGGTCTTCACAAGTGAGTTCACAGGACAGCTGGGGCTACAGAGACCCGTGCTCGAAAAGACAAAAAAAAAAAAAAGACGAAATAAATTAATAAATAAATGTATGTTACATTTTAATACCTGTATGTCCCCTTAGCTCTAATGTTTCATTCCCAGGTGATGCCATATAATGCATTTTTAAAATTTGTTGTTTTTTTTTTTTTAATGTGTACGAATGTACTGTCTGCATGTAGGTTTGTGCACCCGTGTCGTTCACCTACCTGTGGCGTACAATGCCTTGGAGGTCAGAAGAGGGTGTCTGATTCCCCTGGAACTAGAGTTAAAGATGGTTCTCAGCCACCATGTGGGTGCTGGGAATCAAACCCAGGTCCTCTGCAAGAGCAGTCGGTGCTCTTAACCGTTGAGCCATCTCTCCAGCCCCATAATGCATTTAACATGCTACATATGTTTATGTACATACCAGTACAGCAATACCAACATAATACAATGCCTCCCAAGTGCTGGGATTAAAGGTGTGTGATGTCATGCCCAGTTACATTCTTAATGAAACAATAATAGACATGAAAGTATAGAGACTTAATTTAAAAGCTATGAGTTTTATTCTTGGATTTATTAGACTAACATTAAAAGTGAGATGGAAACAAATATACCAAGTACATCCTGAGGCAAGCTAACCAAGCAACCATAACCAAAGATATGTAAAAGAAAGGACAGAAAGCATCCAATTTTCTTTTTTTCATCGTTTTATGAACTGCTGAAACTGAGTCAAATAGTGGAGGAGTGAGATAGGGACTCTAGAAAGAATGCAGCCTACGAAACCAGAGGCAGCAAAGAAACCCTACCAACCCTCTCACTCTCCCAGGCCTGCAGGCTGGCACTAACCACCACCCAGACTCTGCTCCACCAACCTGTCCACATCACACTGGAGCGCTAATGCTTAGATTTTATAGTGGCCTCAACACAACCTCTTTGGATGAGGCTGTGAACCCCAGGAAAAGAACAAGCCTCCAGCTGCCTCTATCAGCAAGACAAAGCCCCAGTACTCTGGGTGACTAGTCTCTAAGGCCAGAGCTCTAGTTACACTTCAGCAGTTACCACCTGTCTGGACTTAACAGTTGTTTCCTTAGGATCTATTTTCTCATAAACATTCTATACCCAAGGTATGAGCACATGGTGGATATATATCTTTCCTAGTCCCCACTTGTCACTCCTTTTTCTCCAAGAGTCAACTTCAACTTCATCTCTTTCTGTTGTGGGGGTAAGGGGGATATGATATACAATGGATTATGTCCATCATCTTTTGGCCAGGCATGGTGGCACACGCCTTTAATCCCAGCACTTGGGAGGCAAAGGCAGGCGGATCTCTGTGAGTTCAAGGCCAGCCTGGTCTACATAGTGAGTTTCAGGACAGCTGAGGCTACAGAGAGACTTTGTCTCAAAAAGACAAAAAAAAAAAAAAAAAAATCATCTTTTAAAAAGAGCTACTAGTGAATACTTTAGGTTTGTGTACCACACACTGTTTCTATCACATAGTCTCTCTCTTTTTTTTCTTTTTAGGTTTGTGTACCATATACTTCTATTACACAGTCTCTTTTTTCTTTCTCTGTAGCTCTTTAAATTTTTTATTTATATTTTTTTATGTGTATGAGTGTACTGTCTGCATGTAGGTTGGTGCACCTGTGTTGTGCAATGCCACAGAGGTCAGAAGAGGGCATCAGATTCCCCTGGAACTGGAGTTAAAGACGGTTCTTAGCCACCATGTGGGTGCTGGGAGTCAAAGCCGGGTCCTCTGCAAGAGCAGTCAGTGCTCTTAACTGCTGAGCCATCTCTCCAGCCCCTCTGTAGTTCTTTAAAACAAATGTATGAGGGGTTGATGAGATGGCTCAGTAGATAGCCTGATGGATGATGAGTTATGCTCTGACCTCCACCTGCACACCATGACATGCACACTGTGATACTTACTTGTGTGCCCACACACAAATAAAATATAATTCTAAAAATTTAAAAAGGGGCTACAGAGATGGTTCACTGGTTAAGAGCACTGGCTTCTCTTGCAGAGACCCTGGGTTCAATTCCTAGCACCCCCACATGGCAGCTTAACTGTAACTCCAGTTCCAGGGTACTGAGCATCCTCTTCTTGCCTCCACCCATTGCACACATGGGCACTGTGATGGTTAATCCTGTGTGTCAACTTGACTGGACTAAGGAACAAATAAGAGAAAAGGGATGTTTGGATTGGACCACCTCAACCCGGATGGCCCACCCCAAATGTGGGTGTTACTTTCGGCCGGCAGGCTGTATTGTATAAAAGGCCGCGGCAGAAGGAGCTGGTCCCTTCTTTTCTCCTGCAGCTTGCCTTTCTCATCTGGTGAGTTTGTCTTGCTGCTGTGATCAACCTTTAGGATCCCAGCGTGTACTGAGACCGGCAGATCTCCTGGAATCCATTCGGGCCTTCAGCACTAGCTTGGGACTACTGAGACATCCAGCCTTGTGGACTGAGCAGTTCCCTGGATTCTCTCTGCCTTTCCAGTGTGGTGCAGCTACTGTTGGACTCCTTGAACTCTGTCACGTGAGCAAATCAATAAATTGTATATAGCTATATATTCATCCTGTTACTTCTGTTTCTTTAGAGAACCCTGACTAATACAGGCACACTTAAATATATGCAGGGAAAACACCACTTATACACATATATAAGTGTATACACACACAGATTTTTTTAATCCCCTAAAATGTCAAAAAGAAAGAAAGAAAGAAAGAAAAAAGAAAGAAATCTATGAACCACGGTTAAAATGCCTATGTAAACCTGGACCCAAGTTCAGATCCCAGACCCCAGCACCCATGTAAAAGCCAGGTATGATATCATGCATCTGTAACCTGAGCACGAGGTGGGGAGGGAACAGGACACAAATGGGTTAACAGGAGAATGTAGCTTATTGAAAAACCAGTCTAGCTAAATAGATGAGCTCCAGGTTCAAGTAGAGAGCCTGTCTCAAATAAATAAATAAATAAATAAATAAATAAATAAATAAAATAAATAAATAAATAAATAAATAAATAAATGTGAAGCAACAGAGAAAGACAACCTTGACCTCTGGCCTACACAGGAAAATAAAAGCACACTCCCCCACAAGAACCACCCCTTGGGTCTAAACCCTAGAGGGTCTCACAAACACAGACCACATAGGGATCTGAGCCACACAGTAAACTATCAGCAGCAGCTGGTCTAAATAAAAGTATAGCTATCCAGCCAGGCGTGGTGGCGCATGCCTTTAATCCTAGCACTTGGGAGGCAGAGGCAGGTAGATCTTTGTGAGTTCAAGGACAGCTGGGGCTACAGGGAGACCCTGTCTTAAAAAGACAAAAAAAAAAAAAAAGTATAGCTATCCAAAGAGACAAGCCATTCTTTTTTTTCTTTTCTTTCTTTTCTTTTTTTTTTTTGTATCTTTCATACAGGGTCTCTTTCAGTCCCAGCTGGCCTGGACTGTAGACCAGGCTGGCCTCGAACCCACAGAGATCCGCCCACCTCTGCCTCCTGGGCAGTGCTGGGATTAAAGGTGAGCACCACCACGCCTGGCAAGCCATTCTTCTTTAACCCAGCTAACAAGCTATTTCCCAACTCGGTCTGGTGAAATCTCTTAACACCTGATGAGCCTAGCAGCCTGTGTTCTTTTCCAGCTGCCACAACCAACACAGGACAAGCTCCCCAGTCCTAACTGCTATAATGGGGCCTGCTCCATCCTAGCACAGAAGGGCTGGGCCTTCTGGGTAAACTCAGCTCTAGTACCTGCAGATACTAGAGGGCAGCCCTGAAGCATTGGCGCATGGAACCAGAAAAAGGTTAAAGACAGCGAAAGCCCAGCGTCTCTAGGTTTTCCTTTTGTTATTCACCCCCTCAGCTTAATTGATGATCTTACTCCAAATTAAACCTGCTTATTTACAAACCTACAAAAGCTGTCAAGGCCCTCTAAAAAACCACCAAAGGTCTAGCTACAAAAGGACACCTTCTCTAAGGGAGAATACCTTTTAGGAAATTAACTATCCAGGACAAAGTTCAGTAAAATAAACAAACAAACAAACACTTTGTTGGGCTGGGCATGGTGGCAGAAGCAGGCTGATTGATCTCTGTGAATTTAAGGGCAGGCCGGTCTACATAGAGCAATCCAGGACAGCTGGATCTGCAGGGAAACCCTACCCTTGTCTCAAAAAGACCCAAAACAACAACAACAACAACAACAACAACAACAACGACATTTTGTTTAAGAAGTTTCAGGTGACTGGGGCTCAGAAATCACAAGCCATCGTCAGCCCTGACTCCCTGACTCTCACCCTCATTCCAGAAATGGTCAGTCAATAAATAACTCATTGGAGGAAAACATCTGCCAAGAAATCACTTTATTTTTTAAGCAAAGCTCATCTAGGTGCCACTTAAAACTTAGTAACAGAATCAGATATTAAATCCTATTAAAGAAAACCTGTGCAAGGCACGGGTGGCACACCTACAACCCCAGCATTTAGGAGGCTCAAGCAGGAGTATGGTTTGAAGCTAGTCCAAACTACACAGCAAGACCCTGTCTCAAAAATTAATCCACACAGAGAGTATTTCCAACTCAGAAGTCCACATAGGTCACTATAAAAACAGCAAAATTTGGCCAGGTGTGGTGGTACAGGCCTTTAATCCCAGCACTCAGGAGCCAGAGGTAGGCAGATTTCTGTGAGTTCAAGGCCCGCCTGGTCTACAGTGAGTTTCAGGACAGCTGAGGCTACAGGGAGACCCTGTCTCAAAAAAGCAAAATTTTAACAACAGAGACATTGTACATTACTCTGTGTATGAGTGAGCGCTGGCAACTGTGTAGAGGCCAGAGAACAAACATGAGAGTCAAGTGTCATACCTCGAGACAAGGTCTTTTGCTCCTTGCTGCATTATGCCAGACTAGCTGGCACGGGAGCTTCTACAGATACTCCTGTTTCTGCCTCACATCTTGAGGAGTGCTGGTATTATAGATATGCACTACCACACCAGGGCATATACGGGAATCTGAACTCAGGTTCCCTGATGCTTGTGAGCCCCTAATTTCTCCCTAATCCTAACAAAGACATTTTAAAGGCTGCAGGACTTGTTTTGCTGGGCTCTGAGCTAGATGGTCTATTACAGCTATTAAATTCATACCAAAGCTTTAAGGCCATGATTATCTCTGGCATCAATACACACTGACGCACACAGCTTTCATAATGTACTTCTACTAGAATCGATGAAATTGTCTTGAGAGAAATACAGGCTGGGGCTACAGCACAGTGGCAGTGTGTACTTAGCATGTACAGTGTCCTAGGTTCAATCCCCATGGAAAGGAAAGGAAAAAGAGAAAGGAAAAGGGAAGAAGGAGAAGGGAAAGGGAAAGGAAGAAAGTAGTAGGAACATTAACTCTCCAGGCAAAGATCCCATCCTGAGGACAATCATTCTCTCTTGGGCACTCCCTGTGTTCCGGGGGGCATAGTGCAGAAACAAGCCCCAGCAGGCCCTCCTTCCAGGAGCTGCTGCCCTTCTAAGCCACACTGCCTGTCAACCTAGCTAGTAACAAGGGTAAGTCAGAGGAATGCCAGCTTTTAGACGGCAAAACACAGAAATGTGAAAAGCTCAATGCTCAAAAACATTAGGCATGACCATAAAATACTATTTTTTAAAAATGGTGGGTGTGGTGGTGCATGCCTTTAATGCCAGCCCTTGGGAAGCAAAGACAGGCAGATTTCTCTGAGTTCAAGGCCAGTCTGGTTTACATAGCAAGTTCCAGGCCAGCTGGGGCTACAGGGAGACCCTGTCTCAAAAAGACCACCCCCCCAAAAAGAGCTAACAAATTGTGAGACAATCTTTAAATTAAATTTCTTTATTAGGGCTGGAGAGATAGCTCAGCGGTTAAGAGTACCTACTGCTCTTGCAGAGGACCCAGGTTCGATTCCTAGCACCCACATGGCAGCTAAGAACTGTCTGTAACTCCAGTTCCAGGGGAATCTGACACCCTCTTCTGACTTCCACAGCACTGCAGCACACGAGTGTACCTACTTACATGCAGACAGTATACTGATACACATTAAATTTTTTAAAAAAGGAATTAAAAAATTTCTTTATTAAGTGTTTATGTTTTATTTTCCATGCAAACCAGTAACACACTACCACTTAGGTGTGGAAGTCAAAGGACAACTTGTCTCTTCCCACCACGTGGCCTTGAGGAATTGAGCTCAGGCTGTCAGAACTGGGAGCAAGATCTTTGACCTGCTGAGCCATCTCTCTGGCTAGACTTCAAATTTTTAAAATGAAAAACCCTTTATGTTAACATGCACAAAAATAATGCCAATTAATGGGGCTGGAGAGATGGCTCAGCAGTTAAAGAGCACCAGCTGCTTTTACAGAGGACCTGAGTTCAACTCCCACCACCCACATGGTGGGCTAACAACCACCTGTAACTCCAGTTCCAGGGGATCCAACATGCTCTTCTGACCTCCATGGGTACTGCATGACACGGGTGCACTTACATACATGCAGAAAATACACTCATACACATAAAATAAAAATAGTAAAATACTTAAAAAATGTCAATTAAAATATAAAAACTGCTGAACAAATTATATATAAAAATATATATACTGGGCTGGAGAGATGCCTAGCGGTTAAGAGCGCCGACCACTCTTACAGAGGACCCGGGTTCGATCCCCAGCACCCACATGGCAGCAGAGAACCGTCTGAAACTCCAATTCCAGGAGAACTCCAGTTCCAGGGGAATCCGACACCCTCTTCTGACCTCTGCGGCATTGCACGACGCGGGTTCACAAACCTGCATGCAGACAATACATTGATACACATAAATAAATAAATAAATAAATAAATAAATAAATAAATAAATAAAATTTAAAAAAATAAAAATTAAAAATATATATACTATATAAGCACATAAACTTGACTTAGTCGCTGGGCATAGTGGCACACGCCTTTAATCCTAGCACTTGGGAGGCAGAGGCAGGCGAATCTCTGTGAGTTCAAGGCCAGCCTAGTCTACAGGGAGACCCTGTCTCAAACAAACAAATAAAAAAAAACACTTGACTCAGAAAAAAACAAAGAGCTTAGACTTTTTCTCCAAAGAAAATATATGAATCGCCAATAATAAACACATGAAAAGATGCTCAACATCATGAATCATTGGAGAAATACAAATAAAAACTGTAAGATACCATCTCACACTATTAGGATGCCTACTATTAAAAATACCCCAGAAGCCAGGCATTGGTACATGCTTTAGTCCCAGCACTTGGCAGAGGCAGAAGGATCTCTGTGAAACTGAGGCCAGTATGATATACATAGCAAGTTCCAGACCACCTGGGAGTAGAGAGAGACCCTGTTTCAACAAACAAAACTAGAAAACAGGGTGGGTAGGCAGCCCAGTGATGCAATGCTTGCTTACTGTTTATGAAGCTATGGAGTCTAGCCTCAGCACCACAGAACAAAGACACCAAACTAGGGAGGAGCCAGGAACCTCAGGCACAGCATGCCAGGGCCATGGTGGAAGACAGGATGGTGGCTCCTCAAATGCAAACACAGAGCTAACAAACATGATGCAGCAACTGCTCTCTGAGACTGTAACAAAGCACCAGAAAAGGTGGACCTCAATGTCTGCAGATCCATTTCCACAGCTGCATTACTCACAAGAGTACAAAACAGGGGTGGGAGGAACTGTGTAAGTGGATGGATGAACGAAGTGCAGGGCATACATATACACAGTGAAATTTTATCCAGCTTTGAAAATGTGGGCACTCTGGGCTGGAGAGACAGCTCAGAGATTAAGAGCACTGGCTGCCTCCCAAACACCCACATGGTGGCTAACGACCATCCATTAACTCCAGTTCCAGGAGCTCAGTGTCCTCTTCTGCCCTCTGCAGGCATTGCACAACAGGACTGGACATACACACAAGCAATAGGCTCAAACACAAAAATGAGAAAAATTGGGACACTGGCACAAACTAAGGTGTGGATGACACTGTGCTCAGTGAAAAGAGCCAAAAAAAGGTATATTGCCTTATGTCTGTGTGTGTCTAAACTACAAGTGGTTGCCAGAGGCTGTTGGTTCAATAAGGCACCCCTGCAGTGCAGACCTGGCCTGGACAGCTGTGTGGAGACAGCTCAGCCAGCCTGGCAGCAGCTGGAACCTGTGAAAGAAAACTAGTGTCATCTACCCAAATGCTCAGCAACATGGTGGCTGCAGGAGCCAGGCACACACCCCATATCTCACACAGGAAGAAGGCTCTATTGTGCTAGAGGACAGTCAGACACAGGCCTTCAAGGTGGCCTGGTACACAGGAGCACTAGGAAAGAGAGCTGAGGGCCTACCCTCCAGGGAGAGGGGCAGGGCTTCACCCATTAAGGTGAGCCCACCCAGCATTTCAGAGGAAGGCCCTGGGCAGCAAGTCTGATCCCACTGGGTTAAGCGTAAGGATGAGCCTCAGGGCCTTCCACCAAGCTGTAGACAAATGGAGCTCTGAACCACAGGGCAGGCACCACACTGCTGCCATGGGTATTTTCCAGAAACAGCTAAACCACAGGGGCTGGCAGCCAGTGACAAAGGCTGCAGGCTAGGCACCCGGCACCCTCAATTAGGACCCTCAGCAGCCAGGTCTGTGACTAGGTCTGTGGCTGTCTTCTCCCAATGACAGTACCTGCAGACTCAGTCTTGCCCGGCGGGCTCTCACACTGCACTGTCTACACACAGCAGAGCAGGGCCTCAGGCAGCACAGCTGCTGTAAGACCCTCAGTCAAGGGCTATGCTGCTTCCCAGGCCCCCAGCACCAAGCCCACCCCACATCAGCTCCCCTAGCTGCTGAGACCCTTGACCTCCTGTCACGATGCCATCAATACAACTGTGTTGGAACGAGAAAAGGGCTCTGTCCATGCATTCATCCTTCCGTCCACGTGTCTATCCTTCTGTCCATGAGTCCATCCATCCATCCTTGGGTCCATCCATCTGTCCATGAGTCCATCCTTCCCTCTGTCCATGTGTTCATCAGTCCATCCATGTGTCCATCAGTACATCCATCCATGTGTTCATCCATCTGTCCATCCATGTATCCATCCATCTTTCCATTTGTTCATCCATCTGTCCATGATTCCATCCTTCTGTCCATGCATCCATCCATCCATCCATCCATCCATGTGTCCATCAATCGTCCATGGGTCCATCTGTCCATGAATCCATCCTTCCATCCATCCATGTGTCCATCAGTCCATCCATGCGTCCATCCATCTGTCCATGCATCCATCCATGAATCCATCCTTCTGTCCATGTGTCCATCCATCCATGTGTCCATCAATCCATCCATGGTCCATCCATCTGTCCATGAATCTATCCTTCCGTCCATTCATGAGTCCATCCATTTGTCCATGGGTCCATCCATCTGTTCACGTATCCATCAATCTGTCCATGGGTCCATCCATGTGTCCATCCTTCTGTCCACGCATCCATCAGTCCATCCATCCTTCTATGCATCCATCCATCCACCCATCCATTCATCAGTCCATGTGTTCATCAATCCGTCAATGGGTCCATGCATGCGACCATGCATCCATCCTTCCATGAGGCCATCCTTCTGTCCACCCATCCGTCCATCCACGGGTCCATCCGTCCATCCATCCTTCCATCCATCCGTCCGTCCATGCACCCATGCATCCATCCACCTGTCCACGCGTCCTCGTACCCAGCCCGGGCTGCGATGCTCGGGTTTCCCATGAAGGCGTCTTAACGTAGCAGCCAAGCCGCGAGGCAGGACCGGAGATGTCACTGAGGCTCACAGTCCCAGCTCACGGACGCCGCAGACCAACAGTGCCCACGAGCGGCCGCAGCCAGCTCCTGCCATCCGGCCAGGGCGACCCCGACCTGCTCGCGCACAGGCCCCGGCCGCCTCGGCCAGGCAGCGGTTCGCCTCGCGCTCCCACGGCTGGCGGGTCTTCCAAGGTCCGGGCACGCTCCATCGGACGGCGTCAGGACTCCACGATCCGCCCCGCGCTAGTCCGCCGCTCGGAAGCAGCGGCTCCCCGTCAGGAGCAGCTTCTCCTCGCAGCTGCTGCTTCTCCGCTTCTCCTCAAGACCTTTTCCCCCGCAGCTTCTTCTCATGAGCTGCTGTTCCTCAGAAACTTCTCCTCGGCCGCCGCTCCATCCTCAGCTTCTCAGCTGCGGGACCGCGCCGAGCTCTTCCCCCGACCCGGCTTCCCCCAGCGCAGTCCCCTACCCGCCCATCCCGCCACCCCTCAGAGCCGCAGACCCCGCCGCCATCTTCCCGCCGCGCGCCCCCGGCCCTCAGCACGCCGCGCGCCCCCGCCGGCCCGCGCGCCCCCGCCAGGCCGCAGCCGCCGCGCGCCGAGCTCCGGGAGGGACAGTTGGGCGCGAGCGGCCCGGCGCCGCGTCCCCGGCGCCTTCCAGAAATTTCCTCGTCCCTGAGCGCACCCGGGAAAAGCAGCCGGGCGCGCCCCCGCGCCGGCCGCCGGCGCCCCCTCCCCCACGACCGCCCTCCTCTCCCCTCCCCCGCCCCCGCCCCGGCGCGGGTCAAGTGCTGTCCCGGGCACCGCCCGCCCGCCCGTCCGCCCGCCCGTCCCGCCGCAGAGGCGGCGGCAGCGGCAGCGGTAGCGACGGCCTCGGCCGGTGTGATTGATAGGGACGGCGGCGACGAGAGCGGCGGCGGCGGCGGCGGAGCGGTTGAGTGACAGCTTACCTGGGTGCCAATCTTCATCACACTGACAAGCGGCTGCAGCAATCGGGACCCGCAGTGCCGCGCCCGCGTCCAACCGTCACGCCGACGCCGGGCCACGCGACACAGCCTCGCTCAATGGGAGGAGGGCGACGCCAACGCGCGCCGCATCAATATTCACCGTGGGGGCGGGGCCTGCCGACCACCGGTCACGCCCACACCCAGCACGGCGGCGGGCGCGGGGCGGGGCGGCGGAGGGAGGGGGCGAGACCGAGGGCGGGGCTGGGGGGTGGGCGGGGGGAGGGGCGGGGCAAAGGACGGTCCCGCCTCGCGCTCGCTGCCAGGCTCCGCCCAGCCGACCTAAGCCGGCGGCCCGGATCTGCGTGCCCCGCCTTGGAAGCGGAGCTTCAGGCTCATGACTATGTATTAGAGGCGGGGCCCAACGAACCGTGGCCACGCCCCCAGGCTCTTCTATTTCAGAGAGAGCTTTGCTGTGCTGGGTAGGACCAACAGCTGCTCCAGCGGGGAGAACGGGCTGTACCATCTGTGTGTCGCACCGTGTCTCTACGCCCGAATCCCAAGGCGCGGCATCCCCTTTGGGTGCAGGCCCCATGGCCTCACAGTTGGAGTTCTGGAGCCGGAGTGGGCGGGCCCGCAGCGGCCCAGGGTGCACGCGCACCTTTGAGGGCGGATAGGCTGGGACCCAAACCCTTATGCAGTCTCCTGGGCTTCCCAGTGGGCGCTCCCCAGAGCCCTTAGAGGGTCCTCTATCCACTTCAGGCTCATAGGACCGTTCCGCGCAGTGGGCCCACAGGTCCCATCGATGGGTTCCCTGATAGATGCAAGGACAGTGAGACAAAGGTCCTCAGTTTCCCTTTCTTACCTTAGTTGTTACACACGTCCTTTGCACCTTGGCCACCCGTCTGGTCAGTAAGTACCTCGAATCTGCACACTTTAAAAAAAATTATTTTTATTTTCAATATTTTTATTTTTGTGTATGAATGTATTGCGTACATGTATGTAAGTGCTCCTGTGTTGTGCAGTGCCCACGAGGTCAGAAGACAGTGTAGAATCCCATGGAACTGGAGTTACAGATGGTTGTTAGCCGCCATGTGGGTGCTGGGAATAAAACCCTGGTCATCTGAGAGAGCAGCCAGTGTTCTTAACCACCAAGCCATTTCTCCAGCCCCTGTTTATTTTTTGTTTTTGTGGTTTTGAGACAGGGTCTCCCTGTAGCCCGTACTCATTGTGTAGACTAGGCTGGCCTTGAATTCACAGAGATCCACCTGCCTCTGCCTCTGAAGTGCTGGGATTAAATGCCTGCGCTGCCAAGTCCCGAGCCCGTTTATTTTTATGTGTATGAGTGTATTGGCTATATGTATGTAAGTGCACCTGTGTCATCCAGTACTCAAGGAGGACAGAAGAAGGGGTGAGATTCCCTGGAATTGAGGTTATGCTGCTTATTAGCTGTCATATGAGTGCTGGGATTTGAAACCCCAGTCTTCTGAAAGTGCAGCCAATGCTCTTAAGCGCTGAGCCATCGCTCCAGCCCCTTGAGTCCACACGGGGTTTGAAAAAGATAGCTGTGCTGGCCCCACACTCCCCAGGAGAAAGCTCACGGACTGGTGGCTGGGAGGTGCCTGGGTTAGACCCAGCATCAGCAGCTTACACACCTTAGGCACTAGGAAGCCAGATGTAGTGCCACATATACAGCTGCAGAGCCTGTTCAGAAAGAAGGCCTGTGGCAGGCACTGGGTTGGGGGCATTAAGGCTCTCCCCCTGAGGCAGAAAATTCCAGGGTGCAGGTCATAAAGACCACTAGTTTGTAGGGCCAAAGGCAAAATGGAAGTACAAGTTCCCTTATAAGCATTAATAATTGTTAGCTGGGCGTGGTGGCACATGCCTTTAATCCTAGCACTCAGGAGGCAGAGGCAGGCAGATCTCTGTGAGTTCAAGGCCAGCCTGGTCTAGAGTGAGCTCCAGGCCAGCTGGGACTAAAAGGATACCCTGTCTCAAAAAGAAAAAAAAAAAAAAGAATTGTGCTCGCTTCTGCAGCACATATACTAAAATTAGAACGATACAGCCCCTGTGCAAGGATGACACGCAAATTGGTGAAGCAGTCCATATTTAAAAAAAAAAAGAATTTAGGAGGTAGGCTGGACAAAGTAGCACACACCTTTAGTCCTTACACTCAGGAGGTAGAGGCAGGCTCACCTTGTGGACATAGTGAATTCCAGGCCACACAGTGAATGGAGAGGATTAACTACCCCACCTACAAAAGTGTAATGTGTGGCATGCACATACATACATCATGCACACATAACAATAAAGTAAAAAATACAATTTAGGGATCCAGATGGCTCAGCAGTTAAGAGCACTGGCTGCTCTTATAGAGGCCCAGGTGGTTCTCAGCAGGTTTACAACCATCTGTAACTCCAGACCCAGGGATCCAATGCCCTCTTGTGACACAGGTGCACTTACACACAAGCAGGCAATACACTCATACACCTAAGATAAAAATGGAGTATTTTTAAATATATAATTTTGGAGCTGGGGATCTAGCTCACTAGGTAGAGTATCTTCCTAGTTTATACAGGCCCCAGCATACATAAACCAGACACAGTGACTTATGCCTGTAATCCCAGCACTTGGGAGCCAGAGGCAGGAGGATCAGAAATCCAATCCTTGGCCACATACTGAGTCCCAGGCCAGCCTGGAATATGAGCCCCTGTCTCAAAATAGAAGAGGTGGAGCAGGGGGGCGGGGTGGGAAGAGGAGAAGGAAAGGGAGGAGGAGGAGGAGAATAATCCTAGCACTTGGGAGGCAGAGGCAGGCGGATCTTTGTGAGTTGAAGGCCAGCCTGGTCTACAGAGCAAGTTCCAGGCAAGCTGGGGCTACAGGGAGACCCTGTCTCAAAAAGACCAAAAAAAAAAATAATAATAATTTCAGGGGCTGGAGAGATGGCTCAGTGGTTGAGTGCCGACTGCTCTTGTAGAGGACCCAGGTTCAAGTCCCAGAACCCACATAGTGGCTAAGAACTGTTTTTAAGCAGGGTGTGGTGTGGTGGTACACGCCTTTAATCCCAGAACTCCAGAGGCAGAGGCAGGCAGGTCTCTGTGAGTCCAAAGCCAGCCTGGTCTACACAGTGAACTCCAGGCCAGCTGGGGCTATAGGGTGACCTTGTCTCAAAAAAAAAAAAAAAAAAAAAAAGAATTTCAAAGAAGCTGGGCATGGTGGCACATGCCTTTGATCCCAAAACTCTGCTGTGAGATCAACCCTGGTCTACATACCAAGTTCCAGGCCAGCTAGGGCTACAAAGAAAGAACAGCCAGGCATGGTGGTGCATGCCTTTAATCCTAGCACTACCACTTGGGAGGCAGAGGCAGGTGGGTCTTTGTGAGTTCAAGGCCAGCCTGGTCTACACAGTGAGTTCCAGGACAGCTGGGGCTACAGGGAGACCCTGTCTTGAAAAGACCAAAAAAAAAAAAGAAAGAAACAACAAAAATGAATTTCAAGGGAACAGTAGAAGGCAACACCAAGCACAGGCCCTTCAAAACTCTGACGTCAGGCCACAAGTTTGTTAGGAGACCCCAGATGTGTGAACACCCCAAACCTGATACAAACACTGTCCCAGAGTCCACAGCCAACTAAGTGCCCTTCCCCTCAATGCGGCCTCAGAGTTGGGGATCAAGCCTTCTCTGCCTTCCTCGTTCCTTTTCTGCTTGCCTTGTCCATGCAAATTCATTTCTGGGGGGAAGAGGAGGAATTGCTCTCTTCTCTCCAGGAATAGCCCATATACGAGGTAAATAAGGGCCTTGCTTAGAAAAAATTTAAACTTCAGTGTGCATGCACTTTGGATGGGCAAAAAATTTCTTTTCACTTTCCTGTGAACGCAGATTCTCCACCCAGACCTGTGTGTTGGCACAGGACCTCCTCCCCTGTGCTGAGACCCAGGGCGGCTTCTATGGAAAAGCAGTATTATACATCCAGCTCCAAAAGCCAGCCATTCTTTCTCTTTGCAAGCTTTCCTGAAGCCTTGCTACTGTTTCCCCACAGCTGTGTTTCAGGGAATGAAAGAAGAAGTTGTACACACAGTAATTACAGACAGAGATGCAAGAGTTGTACACACAGTAATTACACACAGAGATGCAAGAGTTGTACACACAGAGATGAAAGAGTTGTACACACAGTAATTACACACAGAGATGCAAGAGTTGTACACACAGAGATGCAAGAGTTGTACATACAGTAATTACACACAGAGATACAAGAGTTGTACACACAATAATTACACACAGAGGTGCAAGAGTTGTACACACAGTAATTACACGCAGAGTTGCAAGAGTTGTACACACAGTAATTACACGCAGAGGTGCAAGAGTTGTACACACAGTAATTACACGCAGAGGTGCAAGAGTTGTACACACAGTAATTACACGCAGAGGTGCAAGAGTTGTACACACAGTAATTACACGCAGAGGTGCAAGAATTGTACACACAGTAATTACACACAGAGATGCAAGAGTGTGATTCTTTCCTGTTGCCACTGACCCTGTATGCAATCTGCATGCTTAAGGGAATGATTTTGGGATTGCACTTTGCAGCCTGCTTTTCCTACCGAGGAAGCACTTGGCTATGACTTCCTGTCAGTGTCACACCCTTACCATTGCTCTCCTTAAAGTGTATCCTGCTTGCCTTTCTATTTTACACTGTCACAGAAATGCAGGTAATGCATGTGGTATACACAGGTTTGCAGGTGAAACAGAGGAAGGGAGGGATGAATGGTCAGAGGTACTGCTCTTGAAGTGTGCCTATTGGGTAGTGAGGAAGAGGCTTGGCAGGAGCAGGGGGCAGGCAGGTGGAGATGTTCATCACTAGGCCATCCGACGAAAACGAGGCCCCCCCCCCCACCCCCACCACGGGAAGGGCAGAACTGCCAAAGTCAGGAGCCAGAGCGACTGAGCTCCCCGTGGCTAGCTAAGACTCAGGCTGGCAGGGGACCTAACAGAAAAGTGGGATGTAGCCCTGCCTGCCAGAGCTTCAGTGTGAAGATCTGCCCGTGTGTCTGGAAACAAAGCAGCAAGGCTGACACAGCTAGAGGAGGATTTGGGGTGTCCTTAGGGGGTGCTTGTGATCTGGAAAGGAAAATGAGCCAGAAATTCACTTCGCGACAGGGTGGGTCTCTCTGTTTAGCATGGTGGCCAGTTGGTCAGAGATTTATAAACTGTACCAGTTTACAAGGGAGGGCAGGAAGAAGAGAGGACCACTGATGTTACAGACTGCTGTTGCGGCAGCTGAAACCGGCCAGCCCTCCTGGGGTCATGGGTATTTTTTGTGGGGTTTTCCTTTGGCAGGAACACCGGAAGCTGATGGCTTGCAGTAAATGAGAGACAGAGAAAAGTTTTCCAAATCCACAGCAACTTTATTGAAAAGGGGCAGTGTTTCATATAGTCAGTTTTAGGAATGGGCAGAACAAAGGGATTTGGTGAAGTTTACAATTACATAGGTTACTAATGGTCAAAACTCATACATTAACCAGAACTCATTATCTATTTCATGATTGACGAGACACAGGGCACTCAAGCAGGAAACAAAACATTACAAAGTTTAGTCAGAAATGAATTTTCTTTGAAGTAAAATGTAGAAATATTAAGATAACCTTTACCAAGGAAATAAATTTAAGAAAAAAGGAGCATCAATAGTTTTTAACATAGATCAATTAGTTTTTACTTTTAGCTCTTAATACAAGTCATAATTGAAAAGTTACAGGACACCAAGTAGTAATTGTTATGTCACAGTACAAGTTTTTCTTGGCGTAGATTATGGCCTATATCTTTATTTTAAATTTAGTATATATTTTTATTTGTTATTTTTTTTTTGTTTTTTTTTAAGTTTTTAATTAAAGACCTTATTCTTATAGCATCCTAAACTACTTATTAGCTTTTTTTTAACTCTATCTGTTAATCTAAAGTTTAATTTTGTGACTATTTTTTTTTTTTTTTTTTTTCCTGTTTGCTCATCATTTTTGTTTTTTTTGTAGAGACAATTGGCTGGTGTAAAGTAATTTATCTTTTGTCTAACTTTGTTGGGAGTGTCAGGACTCAGACATTTAGTGGCTGCATGGAACTAGGAAAACTGTTTAACCTGTTCCTTCTACTTAAATAGGGAAGTGGGATTGAAGAGTCTTTTTATTTTAATTGTTAAGTAGGAGTTTTTACTTATTTTAAATGGAAATGATATATTTGTTTTTATTACAATATTACTGGAACTTGTTTTTTTTTAGAGATAGTCATAGAACCATTACCACTATATAATTGTTCTGTTTCCAATTTTGTCACAGGTCTTTGCATTGTAATGTATATTGTGAGAGAAGTCTAATTTTTAAGTCTATTTCTGACTTAAGATTTACAGACCATTCTTGCTGCCAGGAAAAAGCCCTTTGCCCAAGAGAGGCATTTTAATTGCCAGTTACTGGCACATTTAAATGTTTGTTTTGTATCTATAAGCTGCGCACCTAGAAATAGATTTTTATTGTGCTCAGTGTTATGTTAAGTCCAACACCAGAAAAACGTAATATCCTAGGAAAGCATTTCAATCTCGGGGTGATCTTAGCCGGGTATTCTGCCAGTGACCTCCATGGGGTCCAGCCCCGCAGGACACATCTCCCCCACCTGTTTTAAATATGATTTCTCATTTATTTACACAAGCGACACTGGCGTGGGTGTGGCAGACGCGCAAGGTGGATGCCGCAGTTTTTGGTTTTTTGTTTTTAAGATGTAGTTTTGTTAGATTACGTTTTATTGTATGTATGGACCTTAGTACAAGTTTAAAGAGACAGGGGAAAAGGAGTACAACCATAACAAAAAGGAATAGTACAACCCTAATAAGTATGAAATATTGTGTTCAATTTATAGGGTTAAGAGTTTTAAATTTGTTTTTAAGAATAGTTTTTAGGGGCTTTCTAAATTTAATTATTATTTAAAATGGGCCTTATTTATGGCAGTAATATTTTTTTGTAGGTTGTTTAAATTATGAGTAATGTCAGTATTTTTTTAGACACCTTGAAGGTGGTTTTTAACTTTTTTTTATTGTGTGAAGTATTATAGGGTAGGGGGGTTACACAAATGTAATGAAAGGAAGCATGACACCTAGTTTTTATTTGTTTTAATATTTATTTACATCAGTTTGTTTAAGGGCTAAAGACTATTTTTTTTTAAGTAATTTTATTTTGATTTTAATTTTTTTATTTTATAATCTTAAAAATTATTCTTTTTTATTATTTTAAATATTTTATTTATGTTTAATTTATAAATGATGTTGTTATGCTATTTTTTTTATTAAAGTTGTGGTTGATATAGTAAAAGAAGTTATAATTGTAATAAGAGCAGTTATACCCAGAATGAGAGTAGTTATAAATTTTTTTGGTTTTAAAAGAGTATTAAGTGTTTTTAAAGTATGTAAAGTTGTATTTTTATACCAAGGGTCCTGTTGTAGATTAACAGGGAGCATGACATAAGGTGGTCTTTTTACCAAAAGTATTACAGGATATTGTTTAGCCACAATAGAGTTAATACAATTAGTAAGTTTACAAGTAGTACAATTAATAAGATATGAATTTTTAACATAAGTGATATTTACTTGAAGATTAGAGCCTAATAACATACCAAAAGGATAAGATACACAAGCGTGGGTAGTTAAAGATACAAGAAATTTGTTAGTGGGTTTTTTTTTGTAAAATTATATTAGTACTTGTTGTTAACCTAAAAAGATTATAATGAATGGCAGTAAGATTTGTAATTGGATTTTTAGTAACCCAAATTGGTTTTATATATCTTGGGGAAAACTATTTTTGTAATTTTTGTGTGTTGTTTTTGTTTGTGTAGTTTTTATACATTGTCACGCCGGCATCACTTAGTTTTTTGAAAAATGAAGTATAATTTTGATTTTTTGTTGAAAGGGAAAAGTCCCAGACTTTTACATTAGTTTTTTTGGGAATATGTTTTGAGGCAGGTTTATAATTAAAAGTACAGGAAAGCCAGCGGGGATGGGCATCAGGATGGCTATTTTAAAATTGATTTTTATTAGGATATTTTTTTATATAATTAGACAATGGTATAAAAGGAGCATTTTGAAAAGTTTTATTATTTGTTTTATATTTTAAAGTTATTATTTGTAATTTTAAAATAAATTTAGATCCATATTTTGGATTAGGTGATGCTGGGTCAGGTGAATCAGTAAGAAAAATTTGATAATTTATTGGGAGACATCCCGATGGAGGATCTCCATGTAGAGTCAAGTAAATGGGGGGGGAGTCTGACCTCCCTTTAAAATTTAATAAAGTAGAACTATTTGGTCTTTTACTAAAGTCCTGAGTTTTTTTAAGTAAATTAGTATTATTAGTTAATACCTTTATATAATTAGAATCAAGCCAGCCCACAGGATGGATTAAAGGGGGCTTTGGTATATATGTCCAATAACTTTTTTTATATACAGCAATAGGCTGAGCAGTAATTAAAGACAGTATAGCAATAAAAATGAACTTAGGTTTTAGTGGCTTGTGTTGAGAAGTTACAAGCGTTTTTGTTTTTTTTGTCAGTCGTTTCAGTTGGCTTCAAGTCGGTATCACTCTTGGAGTCAGCGTTAGTTTTTGTAGCTTGGCTTTTGTTTTTTTTTGTTTTTGTTTTTGTTTTTGTTGTTGTTGTTTTGTGAGAGGCCGGGCGGATGAGTCGATCTGGGATCTAGATGGGAGAGTCGCCATCCTGTGGGAACACACATGTATACCCCCTTCCAGAGGAAATTAAAATATCGGCGCCCTTTTAGGTTTCAGTTAACAGATTTTTTTAATAAACTGAGGGGAGTTGTTTTTGTTTGAATTTTTTTTAGTGTTTTATAGAAGTATTTTTTTGGGAGTCAGCATTTAGATGATTAAGAATCAATAAAGCATGACTTAACAAGTGGTGAGGAGAAAAGTAAGAATTTGTATTTTTAAGCCTTATGATTTGATTTTTAAGGGTTTGATGTGTTTTTTTTATTATTGTTTGTCCTTGAGGATTATAAGGAATTTTTGTAGTATGGGCAATTTTTTATTGTTGTAAGAAATTTGTGAAGGCCTTTGATGTATACGCAGGCACATTGTTAGTTTTTAGTTTTTGTGGCATGTCCATAAGCATAAAGTTTTGTATTAAATGTTGAATTACATTTTTAACAGCTTTTTTAGTTTTAGCAGACGCATAGACCATATGGGAATATGTATTTACTGTCACATGAATAAAGGCAAGTTTTTTAAATTTAGGGATGTGAGTTACATCCATTTGTCACAAGACAAGAGCTTTAAGTTCCCATGGGTTGACCCCCATTTTTGGTGGATGGTAAACAGGGGGGCACGTCCCACAATTTTTAATTATTTCTCTAGCTTGTTTTTTAGTTATTTTAAACATTTTTTTTAACGTTAACCTATTTTGGTGATGTAAATTATGATTTTTTTGTGTCGTCACATTTATAACCAAATTTTTAGTTAAAGTATTAGCCATATTATTTTTTTTACTTAAAGGTCCTGGCAAATTAGAGTGACCACGTATGTGGCCTATATAAAATTTTTTTGTTTTTTTTTTAATTAATTTTTGAAGTATTTGTAAATAAGGTAAAATACGTGAATTTTTAGACAGCAAGGCTGTTTTTATAGCCGGGAATAAACTAACCACAAATTTTGAATTTGTAAAAAGATTAAATTTTTTTGTATAAGTTTGAAAAGTCAAAATAACTGTTTTTATTTTTGTTTGTTGTGTAGAAATTTTTTTTTTGTTTGTTTTACTAAAGGCTTATGATCTGGTACATAAACCACAAACTTTTTATTAGATGACCCGTTTGTAAAATGTAAAGAGTGGCCTCTAGAGGCTGTTGCGAATATCTAGAGGGAAAAATTATTTTTGTTTTTTTATAGAACTTAATCAGGGGATGTTTTGGATAATGGTATTGAATTTGTCCTGTAAAGCCCTGTAAGGCTATATCCCAATTTTTACTTTTTGTTAACAATATTTTAAATTGTTTTTTATTATAGGGAATTATTATGTTATGTATTTTTTTTTAAGTTTTTTAGATTTTTGTCTACCTTTGGTTATTATTAGGGAGCACATATAAGGATGTCAACATTTTTGATTGTACGTGTGGCAAATGTATTTATTTTAATATTTTTGATTGTTATAAACATCTTGTAGGAGTATATGGAGTTTTAAAAATTATTAAATCTCAAGGATCTGAATAAGACAATTGTTTTACTTTAGTTTGTTTAAGTTGAGTCTTAATTTTTGCCAGGGCATGTAAGGCCTCTGGTGTCACTTTTTTGGGAGACTTTGGATTTGAGTTTTTATGTAAAATTTGAAATAGGGGGCTGAGTTTTCCAGTAGTAACTTTTAAATGAGGCCTGATCCAATTAATATTACCTAATAATTTTTGAAAATTATTTAAGGTACAGAGTTTATTAAGTGTTATTGACATTTTTTGATTACTAATATAATTATTATAAATATATTGTCCCAAATAACTTAAAGGCTTATTTTTTTGTACTTTATCTGGGGCTATTACCAATCCAAATGAAATTAGTTGTTGTAAAGTAAATTGTAATATTTGTTGGTTAGTATAATTTGAGGGATGAGCCAATAATATATTATTTATATAATGGAGAATATATGCATCAGGATATTGCTTTTTTTTTTTTTTAATTTTATTTATTTCCATATGTGTATGAATGCACTGTCTGCATGCAAGTCTGTGCACCCGTGACATGCAATGCCGCGGAGGTCAGAAGAGGGCGTCGGACTCCCCTGGAACTGGAGTTCTCCTGGAATTGGAGTTTCAGACGGCTCTCGGCCGCCATGTGGGTGCTGGGGATCGAACCCGGGTCCTCTGCAAGAGCGGTCGGCGCTCTCAACCGCTAGGCCAT
>VZQC01002696.1:892657-916014 GCA_009823505.1 Rhizomys pruinosus
CCATTACCACTATATAATTGTTCTGTTTTCCAATTTGTCACAGGTCTTTGCATTGTAATGTATATTGTGAGAGAAGTCTATTTTTAAGTCTATTTCTGACTTAAGACTTACAGACCATTCTTGCTGCCAGGAAAAAGCCCTGTGCCCAAGAGAGGCATTTTAATTGCCAGTTACTGGCACATTTAAAGAGTTTGTTTTGTATCTATAAGCTGGCCCTAAGAAAAGATCTTTATTGTGCTCAGTGTTAAGTCCAACACCAGAAAAACGTAATATCCTAGGAAAGCATCTCAATCTCGGGGTGATCTTAGCCGGGTATTCTGCCAGTGACCTCCAGGGGGTCCAGCCCCATAGGACACATCTCCCCCGCCTGTTTTGAATATGATTTCTCATATTACTTTACACAAGCGACACTGGAGTGGGTGTGGCAGACACGCAGGTGGATGCCGCACACTGAGGAGTGGGAGGTGCTCAGGGCAGGGCATACTTTTGAGGATAAAGCTGAGTTTGGGGGTCTGCAGGTCCTACCTGGTATCCAGCCTCCGACATCAGCAGTTTGCTCCAGCCACCTCCTAGCTGTTCCTTAATCTCTCCAGGTCTGATTCAGCCCCAGGGATTTACACTGCCTATTCCCTCTGCCCAAAGTCTTCTTCCCAAAGATACTGCCCTTCGTTGTCCCCTCCTGTAGTCTTGGTCAAATCACTTCCTCAGGGGAGGTGTCAAGTCCCAGACTCCTGTCCTCCCCCTCACCTCCTCCCCTTCTCTTCTCTGTGGAATGGGCAGGTTCCCCTGGCATACTCAAACCTAACTGAAGTCTATATTATGCACCAACTGCCTGGGTCCCCACCAGTCTGCATTGTTGAAGCCCTAATCTTCCACATGATTCTAGACCTGCAGCCCCTGGGAGGTGGTTGGGCTTAGAGGAGGCCCCGTGACAGAATTATTGCTTTCGTGAGGAGAAGCCAGAACTCTCTCCCCCAGCCACCTGAGGACCAGGAAGAAGGCAGCCAGCTCTGTGGGTCAGAAGGCACTTGACCAATATCTTGATTGTGCTGCCCCAACCTGACTTCCAGCCTCTGGGGCTCTGAGGGGAGCATTTTGTCTGTGAGCTTCCTCATCCCAACAGCCCGAGCTGATGACAAACACTGATGCTTAATTTTAGGTGTCAAACTTTGCTGAGTCAGGAAACTTAGAAACCTGATAAAGCAGTACTGTGGTCATGTGTCAGGCACTGTGGCCATGTTTCAGCCATGTCCCCTGAGGACATCAGTGTGTAGTCTGAGCCAGCAGGTTGAGGAGCCCCAGCCTCCGTGTGGGCAGACCAGAAAGAACAAATGCAGATAGTGAATGGTTACCCACCAGGAGGTGGGACACCCCCCACCAGGACTCCAGGCTTCCTGGCCTTTGCACTACAGGGCGTTTACCAGTGCCTCCTCATCCTCAGGGGCTCAGGTGTTAGGACTCCACCTGAGAATGCCACCATCCACTTCTCTGGTTCCAAAACCTTGGTCTTGGGCTGAACTATCTGAGGGTCTCCAGTAGGCAGACAGCTTAATTTCATACACTTCTCAGCAACTGTAATCCTGTAAACCCCTCTAATAAGTCCCCTCTACTGTGTTATGTATCATTTTTATTTTTTGTGTATGAGTGTATTGCCTGCAAGTGTATAAGTGCACCCATGTCATGGGATCAGAAGGGGGCACTGAGTTCCCCTGGAACTGGATAGAGCTATGGACAGTCATTAGCCACCATGTGCGTGCTGGGAATCAAACCTGGTCTTCTGCAAGAGCAGCCAGTGCTCTTAACTGCTGAGCCATCTCTCCAGCTCCAAATAAAATATTTTAAAAAATTAACTAGAAAGGGAAAAATCATAAGTCTTATACAGCTATGCCCATGACAAACATGGCATTTGATTTTAAATTTTTTTGTTTACTTGTTGACTTGTTTATTTTTGGTTAATAGCCCAGACTGGCCTGGAACTTTTGGTCCTCCTGCTCAACCTTCTGAGCTAGTCCAAGCAATATGCAGAGTCTCTTCTCTTTGTTGTTTACTATGAAGACTGATCCATTTTCAACATTTCTCAAAGCCCCTGACTTCTTTCAAGCCTTCTCGATGTTGTAGCAGGTGTTAGGACTGCCTTCAGAAGCTGATGATCCCATTGTGTGGGTGACTCACCCATGTGTTCCTTCATCCGCAATGGACACTTGGTTTGTTTACACCTTTTTGCTATTGTGAATAGCACTTCTGTAATCATGGATGTGTATAGATCTCTTTGAGACCCTGTTTTCAATTCTTTGGGATGCAGACTCAGAAGTAGAATTGCTGGATCCCATTATAAGACTTTTAAAAAAAGATTTACTGCCAGGTATAGTGGCTCATGCCTTTAATCCCAGCACTTGGGAGCCAGAGGCAGGTGGATCTCTATTATTTCAAGGCCAGCCTGGTCTATATAGCAAGTTCCAAGCCAGCTGGGGCTACATGGAGACCCTGTCTCAAAAAGACCAAAAGAAAAATTTACTTATTTAGTTTATGTCTGTATATGTTAAGCATGAGTGTATAGATGTGCCCCTTGTGCAGGAAGGCTGTTGTGAGTTGCCATGTGTGTGCTGGGAATTGAATCTGGGTTCTCTAGAAGAACTGTCAGTGCTCTTAACCACTGCACCATCTCTCCAGCCCAAGTCATTTTTTTTTTTTTGGTCTTTTTGAGACAGGGTCTCCCTATAGCCCCAGATATCATGGAACTCATTATTTAGACTAGACTGGCCTTGAACTCACAGAATCCACCTGCCTTTACCTCCCAAGTGCTGGGATTAAAGGCGTGTACCACCAAGCCTGGCTTTTTTTAAGTGTATGAGCATATTTCCTGAATGTCTGTAAGTACACCCATGTCATACAATGGCTACAGAGGTCAGAAGAGGACATGGGGTCATTTGGTTGTTAGCTGCCATGTGGGTGTGGGGAACCAAACCCAGGTCCTTTTCAAGAGCAGCCAGCGCTCTTAATCACTGAGCCATCTTTCCAGTTTCCCAAACCTTAAAAAGAGGGGGGGGGATTTTGTACTGGGGCAGCTTGGGGCTACAGGGAGACCCTGACTCAAAAAGACACAAAATTTTAATTTTATTTTTATTTATGTATGTGTGTGCCTGTGTGGAATTGTGCACACGAGTGCTGGTGCCTGAGGATGCCCAAAGAGGGCATAAAATCTTCTGGAGCTGGAGTTAAGGATGGTTGTGAGCTGCCTGATGTGGGGCTGGGACCTGAACTCAGGTCCTCTGGAAAAGCAGCGCATGCTCTTAACTGTGGAGGCAGCTTCCCAGCCTCTTACTGTTTTTTGGTTTTGGTCTTTTTGAGACAGGGTCTTGCTATAGCCCCAGATGTCCTGGAATTCACTACGTAGATCAGGCTGGCCTTGAACTCACAGAGATCCTCTTGCCTCTGCCTCCCAAGTGCTGGGATTGCAGGTGGGCGCCACCGCACCCGGCCTCTTACTGTTTTTTTTTTTTTTTTTTTTTTTTTTTTTTTTTTTTTTTTGTCTTTTCAAGACAGGGTCTCCCTGTAGTCCCAGCTGTCCTGGAATTCACTCTGTAGATCAGACTGGCCTTGAACTCACAAAGATCCGCCTGCCTCTACCTCCCAAGTGCTAGGATTAAAGGTGTACGCCACCATGCCTGGCTCCTCTTACTGTTTTTTTAAATAGGGTCTCATGTCACCAGGCTGACCTCAAGCTCACCAGTGGGGGACCCCAGATGTCCTGCCTCTACTTCCAGGGGTTAGGATGACTGGTGTGCATTACCCTGCCCTGCTTCCATAAATTGGTATTTAATCTCTTGAGATGCCACCATCCCGATTTCCTGTTAGCTGAACAATCTTGCGCCTACAGCAACAGTGCTTCTTCACATCCTCACCAGCACTTACTGTTTGTCTTTTTGGTATGACCATGCTAATGGGTATGAAGCAGTGTCAGTGATTTCTAAGGCCCCTTTGAGTCTGATCTTGTACAGTACTCTCACCCACACACACCTCCTGAACTATTCAGGAACTCACACAGTTGATAAGCAGTTTTCTAATCATGAAGAAGTAAGACAACTAAATTCCTCAGAATCCTTAGGCTTGTCTGTTTATATGCCTGAACACGCTTGGCTAGAGCCTGAGTCCTTATTCCTGCTGGGTTCTGGCTCATGAAAGCTGATGGTAGATGCTCATGTCCACCCAGGCGGCCCTCAGTCTCCGCACCATCAGATGGCTACCAGTGAGCAAAGTGGACCTGCAGACAAGATGGGGTTTAGGTGGGAAGAGGTATGGCTCCCTGGTGACCCTGCGGTGTGAGCCCCAGGGGCCTCTTTCAATGATGGAGACAGATGCAAAAGGGAAATTTTACTTGGTTTTTCTTCTGTACAAAGTCATGAAGAACAAACCTAGGCCTCAGCAGGTCTGTGCTTTGCAAGAGACTAGGATGTGGCCCGACGGTGTCGTGGTGGAGGGCTTGCCTCCCGGGTGATGAAAGCATTCGGGAATTGTGGTGGTGGTGGTGAGTGGTGAACTTTACGCATGCATTTACTTGAATTAAACTACATGAATATAACTAAAAAAAAAAAAAAAGAAATTAAAACAGTGTCTTAAAAATATTTTCTAATTTACTTAAAATTACAATTTAAATCCTATTCTGTGTTATTCTGTGGTAGCATGAACATTTTATTTAAGAAAGTATCTTCCCAAAGAACAGGGAGTGAGAAGGCTTTGTTTCACATTCTTGCAAACCTCTCTAACATCTGGCAGAGCTGCAGATGGCCAGATCGCTCTTATCTCCCGAAGTCAGTGCATTGTGATTTATTAACTTTGGTTGATTTATGGTGAAGAAACATGGCCTTGCAAAGCAGTCTGTAGCTGGGATGCAGAGGACTTAGGTATTCTTCAGATAACATGATGATCTGCCAAACTCCACGTGGATGTTTCTGGAGGGGCTGGGCCATTGCCAGTGGACGTGGGACGCCACATCAGTGAACCTTGGGCTCAGTTAGACTAAAAGCCGCTGCTGTACTGGGCATGTCTGATGGATGTATCACCCACTTGGGATTCCATAATGGGGCCATTTGGAAGGCGTCAGTTCACAGATTTCGCAGATGCCACTTTCACTAAACAAAATAAAGCCTGGGTTGCTAAAGCTCTGCCTGCCTCTTAAGAGTCGGTATTGGGAAGTGGTCAAGCACAAATCATGGGCACAATTACTCCAGAATTTTAACTTTTTAAACTTTCGCTTGAAATTTCAGGAGGTTTTGGTTTTTGCCTTTTTTTGGGGGGGGTTCTTTTTGAGACAGTCTCCCTGTAGCCCTGGCTGGACTGGAACTTGTTATATAGACCAGGCTGGCCTCAGTCTCACAGAGATCTGCCTGCTTGTGCCTCCAGAGTGCTAGGATTAAAGGTGGGGGCCACCAAGCCCAAGAGAAATTTCAGAATATAAAAAAAGTTAATTGTGTGTGTTCTTGTGTCTACATGTGGGGGTATGTACACATGGGTTCAAGGGCCATGGAGGCCAGGAGAGAATGTTGGACCCCTGGAGCTGTAGATGTAGGCGGTTGGGAGCTGCTTAGCATGGGTGCTGGGAAGTGGAGGGAGATCGTCTATAAGAGCAGTACATGCTCTTAACCATGAGCCAGCCATGATATTTCAGATTTTATTCCCAGACAAAAAGTTCCCTTTTGTTCTTCAGTCTGGTCTTGGACCTTGTGGCTCAAATAATCCTTCCTGCTTCAGCCTCCTACATAGCTAGGGCTTCAGGTATGGACCACTAGGCCTGGCTTTTTGCTTATTTTAAAGAAACCATCTGCCCAGGGGCTGAGTAGGTAGCTTAGTAAAGTACTTGTACAAGCAGAAGGACTGGAGTTCAGATCCCTACCACATAAAAAGCCAGGTATGATGGCAAGTGTCTGTAACTGCAGTGCTGGGTCTGGGGGCTCACTGGCCATCGAGCCTAGCCAAGAAGGGAACTCCAGATTCAGGGAGAGACCCTACTCAACAAATAGACAATACCCAGAGTAAGACACCCAAGGTCCACTTCTGTCCTCTATATAAGCCACACACACACACACACACACACACACACACACACACACACACACACACCAAGAAAAATAAAAATCTAAAAAGAAATAATCTGTTCAATATCCATACCTTTTTTTTTTTGGTGTGTGTGTGTGTTGTGTGTGTGGAGCGTGTGTGTGTGCATGCTGTATTCACGTATGTGCATGTATAGTATGTGTAGGAACTGAAGGCTGTGTGTGCATGCTGTGGAGGCCCGAAGTTGACCCCAGGTGTCTTCTAGTGCTTTCTACCTTGTTTTCCAAGACAGGGTCCTGTCTCCACCTCCCCAGCAACCAGGAGGCAGGCAGGTGGATCTCCTGTGAATTCAATGCCCGCCGGTCTACAGAGAGAGCTCCAGGCAGCTAGGACTACAGGAGACCCCGTCTCAAAAGACTTAAAACAAAAACAAAAAAACCAGAAAAAAAAAAAAAAAAAAAAGGGAGAGGAAGGGAGGAAGGGAAAAAGAAAAAGTAAAGTGATCAGAAAGAAACAAGAAAAAAACAACCAGCTGTAGTTCACTGGGAACCCACAGACCCCACAGACCCCACAGACCCCACAGGTCCCACAGACCCCACAGACCCCACAGACCCCACAGAACCCACAGACCCCACAGACCCACAGACCCACAGACCCCACAGGCCCCACAGGTCCCACAGGTCCCACAGGTCCCACAGGTCCCACAGGTCCCACAGGTCCCACAGGTCCCACAGACCCCACAGACCCCACAGACCCCACAGGTCCCACAGGTCCCACAGGTCCCACAGGCCCCACAGACCCCACAGACCCACAGACCCACACAGTCCCACAGACCCCACAGACCCCACAGACCCCACAGACCCCACCAGGACCCACAAGACCCCCCAGACCCCCCCCGACCCCCCAGCCCCCACCGCCCCACAGGCCCCACCGCCCCCACCTTTCCCCCCGACCCCACAGAACCCCCCAGACCCACAGACCCCCACAGACCCCCCGCCCCCACTAGCACCCACCCCCCCCCCAGGACCCCCCTCCCCCACCGGCCCCCACTCTGTGGGTCTGTGGGTCTGTGGGGTCTGTGGGATCTGTGGGGTCTGTGGGGTCTGTGGGGTCTGTGGGGTCTGTGGGAACTCCGGGGGCTCATACCTGCACTGAAACACAGGATCTGTGGGGTCTGTGGGAACTCCGGGGGCTCATACCTGCACTGAAACAGGGGGTCTGTGGGGTCTGTGGGGTCTGTGGGGTCTGTGGGGTCTGTGGGTCTGTGGGGTCTGTGGGGTCTGTGGGGTCTGTGGGGATCTGTGGGGTACTGTGGGGTACTGTGGGGTCTGTGGGGTCTGTGGGATCTGTGGGGTCTGTGGGGTCGGGGGGTCTGTGGGGTCTGTGGGGTCTGTGGGGTCTGTGTGGGTCTGTGGGGTCTGTGGGTCTGTGGGGTCTGTGGGTCTGTGAGGTTGGGGTCTGTGTCTGTGGGTCTGTGGGCGTGGACTGTGGGCCGTGGACCGTGACCTGTGGGACGTGGACCTGTGGGACCTGGGACTGTGGGCCTGTCTGTGGACGTGCATGTGGGGTCTGTGGGTGTTTCTGTGGGGTCTGTGGGGTCTGTGGGACTTGGGTCTGTGGGTCTGTGGGTCTGTGGGTCTGTGGGGTCTGTGGGGCTCTGTGGGGGTCTGTGGGGGCCTGTGGGGTCTGGCTGTGGGTCTGTGGGGTACTCCGGGGTTGTGCAACGTGTTCTGCACTGACGTTTGGGGTCTGTGGGGTCTGTGGGTCTTGGACCTGTGGGTCTGTGGGGTCATGTGGGGTCTGTGGGTCTGATGGGCCTGTTCGGGGTCTGTGGGTATGTGGACTGTGGGGGTCTGTGGGACCTTGGGTCTGTGGCGGCTGTGGGGTCTGTGGGGTCTGTGGGTTCTGTTGGGTCGGGGGTCTGTTGGGGTCTGTGGGTCATGTGGCCGGGGGTGGGTATGTGGGGCTTGTGGTTCCCAGTGAAAATACAGCTGGTTGTTTTTTTTTCTTCTATAACTTTACTTTTTTTTTTCCTTACCTCCCTTCCTCTCCCATTCCTGAGTCCTTCCTACTGCGTTTTTTTTTTGTTTTGTCTTTTTGAGACGGGGTCTCCCTTTAGTCCTAGCTGCCCTGGAGCTCTCTCTGTAGACCAGGCTGGCCTTGAATTCACAGAGATCCACCTGCCTCTGCCTCCTGAGTGCTGGGGAGGTGGAGACAGGACCCTGTCTTGGAAAACAAGGTAGAAAGCACTAGAAGACACCTGGGGTCAACTTCGGGCCTCCACAGATGCACACACAGCCTTCAGTTCCTACACATATATACATGCACATACGTGAATCCAGCATGCACACACACACGCCACACACACACACACCAACCCACAACCCCAAAAAAAAAAAAAAGGTATGGGATATTGAACAGATTATTTCTTTTAGGATTTTATTTGTTGGTGTGTGTGTGTGTGTGTCGTGTGCTGTGTGTGTAGTGATGTGTGTTGTGTGGCTATATAAGGACAGACAGAAGTGGACGGGTGTGTCTTGGATCTGTGTATTGGTTATTGTTTGAGAGGTCTCACTCCGAAGTCATGGAGTTCCATTCTTGGGCTAGGCTCGTGGCCAGTGAGCCCCCAGGACCCGCACTGCACGTTACAGACACTTGCCATCATACTCTGCTTTTATGTGGTTAGGGTTAACTCAGTCCTTCTGTCTTGTACAAGTTACTTTACTATACGCTACCTCTCAGCCGCTGGGCGATGGTTTCTTTAAAATAACAAAAAGCCAGGCCTAGTGGTCCATACCTGAAGCCCTAGCTAGTGAGCAGGCTGAAGCAGGAAGGAATTATTTGAGCCACAAGGTCCAAGACCAGACTGAAGAACAAAAGGGAACTTTTTGTCTGGGAATAAAATCTGAAATATCATGGCTGGCTCATGGTTAGGAGCATGTACTTGCCGTCATTATAGACTGATTTCTCCCTCCACTTCCCAGGCACCCATGCTAGCAGCTCCCACACCGCCTACCATCCTTACAGTCCGGGGTCCAAATTCCTCTCCTGGCCTCCATGGCCCTTGAACCCATGTGTACATACCCCCACATTAGAACACCTAGAACCACACAACTTAACTTTTTTTATTATTCTTGAAATTTACTCTTGGGCTTGGTGTACCCCACCTAATCCTACGCATCTCTGGAGGCACAAGCAGTGCAGACTCTGTGAGACTGAGGCCAGCCTGTGGCTATATACCAAGTTCCAGTCCAGTCAGGGCTACAGGGAGACTTCTCAAAAAAGAACCCCCCCCAAAAAAGGGGCAAAACCAAACCTCTGAAACAATATTTCAAGCGGAACGTGTTTAAAAAAAGTTAAATATTGGAGTAATTTTGCCCATGATTTGTGCTTGACCACTTCCCAATACCGACTCTTAAGAGGCAGGCAGAGCTTTAGCAACCCAGGCTTTATTTTGTTTAGTGAAAGTGGCATCTGCGAAATCTGTGAACTGACGCCTTCCAAATGGCCCCATTATGGAATCCCAAGTGGGTGATACATCCATCAGACATGCCCAGTACAGCAGCGGCTTTTAGTCTAACTGAGCCCAAGGTTCACTGATGTGGCATCCCACGTCCACTGGCAATGGCCCAGCCCCTCCAGAAACATCCACGTGGAGTTTGGCAGATCATCATGTTATCTGAAGAATACCTAAGTCCTCTGCATCCCAGCTACAGACTGCTTTGCAAGGCCATGTTTCTTCACCATAAATCAACCAAAGTTAATAAATCACAATGCACTGACTTCGGGAGATAAGAGCGATCTGGCCATCTGCAGCTCTGCCAGATGTTAGAGAGGTTTGCAAGAATGTGAAACAAAGCCTTCTCACTCCCTGTTCTTTGGGAAGATACTTTCTTAAATAAAATGTTCATGCTACCACAGAATAACACAGAATAGGATTTAATTGTATTTTAATCTAGATTAATTGCAAAGTTAATTTTTAAAATTCTGTTTTAATTTTCTTTTTTTTTTTTTTTAGTATATTTGTAGTTTAATTCAAGAATGTCACTGATTGCGGTAAAGTTCACCCTTCACCCCACACACAATTCCGAATGCTTTCATCACCCGGGAGGCAAGCCCTCCACCATGACACCGTCGGGCCACATCCTAGTCTCTTGCAAAGCACAGACCTGCTGAGGCCTAGGTTTGTTCTTCATGACTTTGTACAGAAGAAAAACCAAGTAAAATTTCCCTTTTGCATCTGTCTCCGTCATTGAAAGAGGCCCCTGGGGCTCACACCGCAGGGTCACCAGGGAGCCATACCTCTTCCCACCTAAACCCCATCTTGTCTGCAGGTCCACTTTGCTCACTGGTAGCCATCTGATGGTGCGGAGACTGAGGGCCGCCTGGGTGGACATGAGCATCTACCATCAGCTTTCATGAGCCAGAACCCAGCAGGAATAAGGACTCAGGCTCTAGCCAAGCGTGTTCAGGCATATAAACAGACAAGCCTAAGGATTCTGAGGAATTTAGTTGTCTTACTTCTTCATGATTAGAAAACTGCTTATCAACTGTGTGAGTTCCTGAATAGTTCAGGAGGTGTGTGTGGGTGAGAGTCGTTATGTACAAGATCAGGATCAACGGTGGCCTTAGAAATTCAATGACAAATGCTTCCATTACCCCATTAGCATGGTATTACCGAAAAGACAAACCGTAAGTGCTTGGTGAGGATGTTGAAGAAGCACTGTTGCTGTAGGCGCCAAGATGTGTCAGCTAATCAGGAAATCGGGGATGGTGGCATCTCAAGAGCTTAAATGACCAATTTATGGAAGCAAGGGAGGGTAATGCACACCAGTCATGCCTAATCCCCTGGAAGTAGAGGCAGGACATCTGGGGTCCCCCTGGTGCGCTTGAGGTCAGCCGAGGTGGGACATGAGACCCTGATTGAAAAAATACAGTAAGATGAGCACAGATGGTAGGAGTTCGCCTTTAACAACTGAGCACTGAGTGGTAGTAGAGGCAGGCGGACCTTTGGATGAGTTCAAGGCAGTCTGATCTACGACGAGGAATTGAAGGAGCAGCTGGAAACAGGGAGAGACCCGGTGTCTTGAAAAAGGACAAAAAAAAAAATAAACAAAAAAAAAAATAAAATAAAAAAAAAAAAAAAAAAAAAAAAAAAAAAAAACGTAAGAGGTCAGGGTGGCGGGGGCAACCCACCTGACCATCCCAGCACCTTGGGAGGCAGAGGCAAGAGGATGCGCTGTTGAGTGATCACAGGCCAGCTGGACTACTGGCGTGGACATTCCAGGACATCTGGGCTCTCATAGCAAGACCCGTCTCAAAAAGACCACAAACAAAAACAAACGGAATGAAGCTGGGAAGCAGGCCTCCACTATGTTAAGAGCACGGCGCTTGCGGGGACTAGAGGGACCTGGAGGTCAGGTCAAGCCCCACATGCATGCTGAAAAAGCTCACAATACCATCCTTAACTCCAGCTCCAGGAGATCTGACACTGTCTTCTGACCTTTATGGTATTTTACACATGTGGTGCACTTACTTGAAGGCAAAACATCCATATACATAACATAAAAATAAAATTTAAAATTTGTGTTCTTTTGAGTTCAGGGTCTCCTGTAGCCCACAAGCTGCCCCCAGTAACAAATCCCCCCCTATGTTTAATGGTTCTGGGAAAATGGAAAGATGGCTCAGTGATTTCAGAGCGCTGGCTGCTCTTGACAAGGACCTTGGGGTTTGGTTTCCCCACACCCAATGGCAGCTAACACACAAATGACACCCATGTTCTTCTGACTCCATGTAGCCATTGTATGACAGTGGGTGTCACTTTACAGACATTCAGGAACAATTGTGCTCATACACTTAAAAAACGCCAGGCTGCGGGTACACGGCCTTTAATCCCAGCACTTCGGGAGGTAGAAGGCAGGGGGATTTCTGTGATTTCAAGGCCCATTCTAGTCTCAATACATGAAGTTCCATGATATTTGGGCTTATAGGGAGACCCGTCTCAAATAAGGACCAAAAAAAAAAAATGACTTGGGTGGGAGTAGGAGGTGCATGTGGTTTAAGACACTGACAGTTCTTCAGATGTAGTACCCAGGTTCAGTTCCAGCAACACATGGCAACTCACAACAGCCTTCCTGCACATGGGGCACATCTATACACTCATGCTTAACATATACAGACATAAACTAAATAAGTACAATTTTTCTTTTGGTCTTTTGAGACAGGGGTCTCAATGTAGCCCCACTGGACTTGGGGAACTGGTACTAAGACCAGCCTGGCCTTGAAATTAGAGATTTCATGGCCTCCGGCTACCAAGTGCTGGGATTAAAGCATGAGCCACTATACTGTGCAGTAGAAATCTTTTTTTCAAGTCTTATAATGGGATCCAGCAATTCTACTTCTAGTCTGCCATCCCTAAAAGGATTGAAAAAACCGGGTCTCAAAGAGAATCTATACACACCATGATTACAGAAGTTGCATGCACAATAGCAAAAAAAAACGTTGGTAAACAACCCAAGTGTCCAATGGGAGAAGGAACAGGGGTGAGTCACCCACACAAATGGATCATCAGCTTATGTAAGGCAGTTTCCTAACATTGCTTATCAAAATCGCGAAGGCTTGAAACCGAAGTAAGCGGGGGCTTTGAGAACTGTTGAATAACTAAATGGATCAGTATTCATAGTAAACAACAAAAGAAAGAGACTCTGATATATTGCTTGGACTAGCTCAGAAGGTTGAGCAGGAGGACCAAAAGTTCCAGGCCAGCTGGCTATTAACCAAAAATAAACAAGTCAACAAGTAAACAAAAACTTAAAAATCAAATTGCCATAGTGGTCATGGGCATAGCTGTATAAGACTTATGATTTTTCCCTTTCTAATTAAGTTTTTAAACCTATTTATTTTTTGGAGATGGAGAGATGGCTCAGCAGTTAAGAGGAACTGGATTGCTCTTTTGCCCCCCCCCCCCCCCCCCCCCCCCCCCCCCCCCCCCCCCCCCCCCCCCCAGAAAGGACCAGGTTGATTCCCAGCACGCACATAGCAACTAACAACCAACCACCTGCAACTTCAGCCCAAGGAGATCCAACAGGCTCTTCTGACCTCCTCGGCACCGCACGACATGGGTGCACTTATACACTTGCAGGCAATACACTCATACACAAAAAATAAAAATGTACATAACACATTAGTAGATGGGGACTTATTAGAGGGGGTTTACAGGACTACGTTGCTGATGGAAGTGTATGAATCTGAAATTAAGCTGTCTGCCTACTGGAGACCCTCAGATAGTTCAGCCCAAGACCAAGGTTTTGGAACCAGAGAAGTGGATGGTGGCATTCTCAGGTGGAGTCCTAACACCTGAGCCCCTGAGGATGAGGAGGCACTGGTAAACGCCCTGTAGTGCAAAGGCCAGGAAGCCTGGAGTCCTGGTAGGGGGGTTTTTTTTCTGTACCAGCTCATCTGGGTGGGCCGGTAACCATTCGCTATCTGCATTTGTTCTTTCTGGTCTGCCCACACGGAGGCTGGGGCTCCTCAACCTGCTGGCTCAGACTACACACTGATGTCCTCAGGGGACATGGCTGAAACATGGCCACAGTGCCTGACACATGACCACAGTACTGCTTTATCAGGTTTCTAAGTTTCCTGACTCAGCAAAGTTTGACACCTAAAATTAAGCATCAGTGTTTGTCATCAGCTCGGGCTGTTGGGATGAGGAAGCTCACAGACAAAATGCTCCCCTCAGAGCCCCAGAGGCTGGAAGTCAGGTTGGGGCAGCACAATCAAGATATTGGTCAAGTGCCTTCTGACCCACAGAGCTGGCTGCCTTCCTCCTGTCCTCAGGGGCTGGGGGAGAGGGGGCTGGGGGAAGAGAAGAGAGACGAGTTCCTGGCGTTCCTCACGAAAGCCCCTAATTCTGTCACGGGGCCTCCTCTAAGCCCAACCACCTCCCAGGGGCTGCAGGTCTAGAATCATGTGGAAGATTAGGGCTTCAACAATGCAGACTGGTGGGGACCCAGGCAGTTGGTGCATAATATAGACTTCAGTTAGGTTTGAGTATGCCAGGGGAACCTGCCCATTCCACAGAGAAGGAAGGGGTGGGATGTGCGGTGTCGGGGGAGGACAGGAGTCTGGGACTTGACACCTCCCCTGAGGAAGTGATTTGACCAAGACTACAGGGGGGACAACGAAGGGGCCGGGATCTTTGGGAAGAAGACTTGGGCAGAGGGAAAGGCAGTCTGTATATCCCTGGGGCTGGAATCGACCTGAGAGGATTCAGAACAGCAGGAGGGTGGGAGACAAACTGATGATGTCGGAGGGCCTGGATACCAGGTAGGACCTTGCAGACCCCCAAAACTCAGGCGTTATCCTCAACAAGATGCATATGCCCTGAGATACATACACCTCTCCTCAGTGTGAGGCATCCACATTGCGGCGTCTGCCACACCCACCTCCAAGGTTCGCTGTGTAAAAGCATATGAGAAATCATCTTCAAAAACAGGGCCGGGGGAGATGTTCACGTGTGGGGCTGGACCCCTGGAGGTCACTGGCAGAATACCCGGCTAAGGTCACCCCGAGATTGAGATGCCTTCCTAGGATATTACGTTTTCTGGTGTTGGACTTAGCATAACATTGAGCACAATAAAGATCTTTTCTTGGGGCCAGCTTATAGATACAAAACAACTGTTTGAATGTGCCAGTAACTAGCAATTAAAATGCCTCTCTTGGGGCCAGTGGCTTTTTCCTGGCAGCAGAATGTGTCATGTAAGTAATTCAAATCAGAAATAGGTTTAAAAGTAGACTTCATCACAATCTTACATTCCAATGCAAAAGACCTGTGACAAATTTGGAAAAACCAGAACAATTATATAGTGGTTCTGGTTATATGATGTCTCTAAAAGAAAAACAAGTTCCAGTGATACGTGTAATAAAAAAACAAAAGAATCATTCCATTAAAATATAAAGTAAAAAACTCCTCACTAACAATTAAAATAATAAAAAGACTCTTTCAATCCCATTTAACTATTTAAGTAAAGGAAACAGGTTTAATCAAACACGTTTCATAGTTCCATGCTGCGCCACTAATGCTGAGTTCCTGACACTCCAACAAAGTTAGACAAAAAGTAAATTTCTTTACACTATGCCAATTGTCCTACAAAAAACAAAATGTTAGTTGGTAGCAAGCAGTTGGGAACGTCTCTTAGTTTTCAGCCAAAAGATTTAAATTTAGATAACAGATCGCAGTTTCAAAAAACTAATAAATAGTTTAGGGTGCTATAGGAATAAGGTCTTTGCTTTAATAAAATCTTAAAAGAAACTATTAACCTTAGGATATTAAGATCTATTTACTCTAAATTTAGAATAGAGATATAAGGCCAATATGTACTGCCAAGAACACTACTGTGACATACCAATTACTACTTTGGGTCTGACTTTTCCAATTATGACCTTAATTAAGGCCTCACACGTAAAATCTTGATCAGTTAAAAACCTATTGATATTCGCTCCTTTTTTCTAATGTTCTTTCCTTGGTAAAGGTCTATCTTAAGTTCTTACATTTTTACTTCAACGAAAATTTCCCATTTCCGAATACCTTTGTAATGCTTTAGTTTCCTGCACTGCGTGCCCCGTGTCTCGTCAATCATGAAATAGATAATGAGTTCTGGTTACTGTATGATGTTTGGACCCCCTAGTAACATATGTAATTGTAAAGCTTCACCAAATCCTTGTTCTGCCTTCTCCTAAAACTACTATATAAACACTGCCCCTGTTCAATANACAGACCCACACAGACCCCACACACACACACATATCCCACAGTGACCAAACAGGACCCACAAAGCAAACCCACAGACCCCACAGACCCCACAGGCACTTTCATTTCCAAGCTCAGGGCCTCAGTCCACAGCAGCAGGACAGCTCGGGCCCACCCATTCCCTCCCACCAAGCTGTTGAAAAGCTGAGCATTCAGTGACCAAAATGATAAAATTAATAAGTTCTGCTGTGGTGTATGTTTTAAATAAAATTCTCTCTGTCTCTCTGTCTCTGTCTCTATTATCTCCCTAAGTCTTTCTCTCTGTTTTTTTTTTTTTTGAGTCAGGGTCTTGCTACATAGCCCCAGCTGGCATATGCAAGCTCAAAGAACAGGGATCATGGCACTTCACAGGTCACACATATATGGCTCTTGTTCCAGCTATGCTGCACCAGGATGTTGTCCCCTGAGCTTTGTGATGGTCAATAGTCATCCTCAACGTGATTGGATTTCGGTTCACCATGGATGGGAATGCACCTCTGGAGTGCCTGTGAGGGTGTTTCCTGAACGATTGAACTCAAGGGGGAAGACCTAGCCTGAACGTGTGCATCACCATCCCGCAGGCTGGGGTCTCAGCTGATAAAAAGAGAAAGGGAGCTGTGCACTAGCCTTCATCTCTCTCTGGTTCCTGACTGGGAATGCAGTGTAACCCGCTGCCTCATGTTCCTACCTCCATGCTGGACTGTGATTGAAATGAACCCTTCCTTCCTTCCTTCCTTCCTTCCTTGAGTTGCTGTAATATTTTGTAGTCATGTATCTTGTCACAGCAATGAGGAAAGTTGCATAACTTGTGTGTCAATATGGTGAGACGAGGGGGCCAGATGACCTGTCAAAAAGGAGACACGTGTCTTTGAAGGCATGTTCAGGTGAGGCTGACACTGCCACCAGACTCTTAAAGCAGATCCTCCTACATAATGTGGGTGGATCTCATTCCATTTGCTTGGGCATTCTGCTGCTTCCAAATGGCCTTGGTCTGCAATGGCAACCTAGACCCTGGGCAGGATTTCCAGGCCGCTGCCCCCTCCAGTGTTGATTGTAGGGAATGGTCTCCAAAGCATGTGGCTTTGGCTTGCTGACCACTTGAATGAGAACTAAAGGAAATGAGGTCTAAGAAGCTGCCTTGCATCATAGGCTCTGACCGCCGATCCTTGCCCCAAGTGTGGACAGGTCTCTCTCCGAAGTCCCTTCACCTGACTGAGGGAAGTTCTTCTAAGAGAAGTGGGACTGTTTTGGAAGCCCCTGAGTCTTTCCTGCAGGAAAGATGAACTCAGAGTAAAGAGTTGAGTTGCAGAAGCAGAGACTGTGCTCTCAGGTGTCTGAGGATGGTAAACATTCACTTCGGCCCAATTAGATAGCCAGGAATGAAGAGCCGACAAGGAGGAGACTCTGCCAAGCACTTTCGAAATTCTTACCTTCTATTCTGAGAAGTCGCCTGCATTATAAGAAAACTTGTATTACAGCAAAGTCTCCCACCCACCCTTTCACAATTTGTCACCCCCTTGTGCAGAGCCCAGAGAGCTTATATTAAGCCTTTCTCTACCCTGCAGGCCAATTCATTTTCTAAAAATCATTACCAGCCCCCTCCTGTCCTGTCTGAAATGCCCTCCAGCCATTCCTCTTCTCTCTCCCCTGTGAGGAAGGTACTTAAGCATCAACCATTTGGCCCTTCCTGAGTTTCATATTTTGGATGGCTCCTGTGCACAGGTGCATGTTAATAAATCTTTCTACTTCTTCTCGCATTGATCTGCCTGCTGTCAGTGTGTTTCAGCCACTCAAATGCAAAATTATAGAGGGAAAAAAACTTCCCTACACTGCAGACCTCACACTCACCAGCTCTAAGCTCCTTAAAAATCAACCTATTTGGATGGAAGGATGGATGGATGGACCAATGGATAAAAAGGATAGGAAAGGGGAAGGAAGGATAGATGGATGGGGGATGGGTAGGTAGGTGGATGGATGGATGGGGAAGGTAGATGGATGGATGGGGAAGGTAGATGGATGGATGGGGAAGGTAGGTGGATGGATGGGGTAGGTAGGTGGATGGATGGATGGATGGTATAGGTAGGTGGATAGATGGATGGTATAGGTAGGTGGATGGATAGATGGGGTAGGTAGATGGATGGATGGTGTAGGTAGGTGGATAGATGGATGGTGTAGGTAGGTGGATAGATGGATGGGGTAGGTAGGTGGATGGATGGATGGGGTAGGTGGATGGATGGAGTAGGTAGGTAGGTGGATGGATGGATGGATAGATGGTGTAGGTAGGTGGATAGATGGATGGTGTAGGTGGATGGATGGGGAAGGTAGGTGGATGGATGGATGGGGTAGGTAGGTGGATGGATGGATGGATGGTGTAGGTAGGTCGATGGATGGTGTAGGTAGGTGGATGGATGGTGTAGGTAGGTCGATGGATGGTGTAGGTAGGTCGATGGATGGTGTAGGTAGGTCGATGGATGGTGTAGGTAGGTCGATGGATGGTGTAGGTAGGTCGATGGATGGTGTAGGTAGGTGGATGGATGGATGGGTTAGATAGATGGATGGATAGAAAAGTAGATGGATAGATGGATAAGTGAATGGATGGAAGGATGATGTCTGGGTAAAAATATATGGATAGATGGATGCTTGAGTGGGTAGATAAGTACATGGATGGATGGCTAGATAGATGGATAGATGGATGGGTAGGTAGGTGGAGGAGGATGGCTGGTGTAGGTGGATGGTGGTGGGATGGATAGGTGGATGGAGGTAGGTGGATGGCTTGGAGTGGCTGGTGTAGGTAAGAGATGGCTGTAGGGGCATGGATCGGTGATGAGGTCAGGTGGATGCGGAGGTGTGGATGGGGGAGGTGTAGGAGTGGAGATGTGGTGTTTAGGTGGATGGATGTGGTAGGCAGGGGATGATGTGTGGATGGTGGATGGGTGGGTCGGTGGATGGATGGATGGATGGTGGTTGTAGTGGTGGATAGATGGATGGGTCGTGGTATGAGTGAATGGTGTAGGGGATGGTTTGTAGGATGGATGGGAGTGGGTGGATGAGCTGTGGGGGGGTGGTCGAGGTGGGTGTGGGGTGGTGGATGATGGATGGATGGGGTAGGTAGGTGGATAGATGGATGGTGTAGGTGGATGGATGGAAGGTAGGTGGATGGATGGATGGATGGTGTAGGTAGGTGGATAGATGGATGGTGTAGGTAGTGGATGATGGATGGTGGATCGATATTTTTATCCCACAGATTATGCTTCCCTGTCTCCAATGGGGCTCTCATGTGCTCCCTGACACATGACTATGCTGTCTTGCTCCTCACCAAGGCCAGTCAAGTATAGTTCTGGAAAAGTAGTAACCCGATGGCCACTTGCTGCTGGCTCTTCCCAGAGAGAAGGTATAGGCAGGATCAGCCACACACAAAAAGGGTGCTTTTGAATTCCCGTCACCCCCCTTCTAGGGCCTGTGTGCACACAACAATATCACCAAGGCCTTCCCGTGCAGGCAGCAGGGCTTGGGCACTGTCAGATGGAGGGATTCTGACCTCTCTCAGCCTGGATGGAAGGAAAGGGAAGGGTCGAGGACGGGACATGAACGGCTGGCAGTGAGCCCACTCAACTATGCCACCAGCTTCAACTGTGCCTTTGCAGTTATGACTTGGTGGCCCACTGTGGCACATCTGAAGAGGCTGGATATAAATGCCTGGGATGGGTGGACAAAAGCAGGCTCGCACCCTGCCCTCTTGTTACCCAGAGTCAGTTCCTCAAAAGGAGTGCTGTGGCAAAAAGATTCTTCCTTCCTGCCCACTTGTTCCCAGCTGTCCAATCATGCCAGCGTGAAAGCTTACCATTTGATGCCAGGAGACAATAAGAACAAGGTTTCTGCTTTGGCAACCCAGAGCCAGTGAAGACAAGGAGGGAGGACTTGTGGGCAGGGCTCACAGTGGGCGCCACTCATCCTTGGCCTCCTCCACATGTATTGTGCATCTACACATAAGAGGCATTTTGTGTGTGTGCGCGCAAATATCACTCAGCATCAATGGAAGGTTAGCTGCGTGTAGCTTTGGTTAAAGGAACAGAGGAAAGTCCTCAGAGGTCCATGGCTTCCTCTGCACAAGAGAAAGAAACAGAACAGAAGCTTCCAGCCATCCACCCTCAGCGCTGTCCTTCATGTCAACTGTGTGGGAAGGAACAGCATCAATCTCTTTCTTCAGGCAGTGACTTTTGCTGAAGTCGGCATCCTTTGGTTTCTATCCGGTTATCTCCTCCTTCTCGTTCGAGCTATCCAGTTCACGGGCCAGTCCTAGGTCTACAGAATGGATCCTGTCTCCAGGCAGGGATAGGCTCAAAAAAACGAAACCTAAGTTTAAAAAAAAATTTTTTTTTTTTAATAATTACTAAAAAAAAAAAAAAAAAAAAAAAAAAAAACAAAAAAAAGATAAAAAAAAAAAAAAAAGGAAAAGCTTCCATTCTCTTCCCTCTTTTCCTTATCCGGATATTTGCTGGGATCCCTGTTACAAAAGGTAAATTAACTAAAGCAAATCAAACAGAAATATGTTATGTATCTCTCATGTATGATAGAAGAACAACTCAGAGGTGAGGGAACCCAGAAGTGGTTTGAACATGTTGTTTAGCTAAAGCAAAGAGTGAGCAGGCTAAGGCAAAGGGACCCTGGGTGGGAAAAAGCAAGCAGCTAAGATAAGGATTATTGTGTAGATTTAAGTCTCGTGATTGGTAGAGCAAGAGCCAGAGGGAGAGCGAGAAAGACTTCCTTTACAAAACAACCTTTGCTCTGCTCACAGAGCTTCTCTGGTGTCTATTGAATGCTTCAAAATAATCAGCTCTGTGGAAGGGGGGCGTGGTAGAATGTAAGGGCTCGATATGGGCGGAATGGTTGAAACTACAACAGCGTATGTAGTCTGGGCACGTCTAGCCTATCTTGTATCATAAGCTTTGAGTGAGAACAAACAATACCTGCCCCCCCTTGCTGGATGGTTGGGCTGTGAGGGTTTGGGCACAACAGCCTGCAGAATGGTTTTGCACGAAGGATGCTTGTACTCATGGATTATCACTTATAGCTAAAAAAGGAAAAAAAAAACTGAGAGAAAGATGCAGGACAGTTATAACAGAATACATGATCTGGGATGGGGTGGGGGTGGGGGGGAAGGGAAAGGGAAATATGCCTGATCTGAATCGGAAAATGATGTACGAAATGTGCAAAGCATCAATAAAAATTAAATTAAAAAAATAATAATCAGCTTCTGGGGCTGGAGAGATGGCTCAGCAGTTAAGAGCACTGACTGCTCTTGCAGAGGACCGGGGTTCAATTTCCAGCACCCACATGGCAGCTAAGAACTGTCTTTAACTCCAGTTCCAGGGAAATCTGATACCATCTTCTGACCTCTGCGGCATTGCATAACGTGGTGCACCAACCTACATGCAGACAGTACATTCATACACATAAAAAAATAAAAAATAGGCCGGGCGTGGTGGTGCACGCCTTTAATCCTAGCACTTGGGAGGCAGAGGCAGGCGGATCTTTGTGAGTTTAAGACCAGCCTGGTCTACAGAGTGAGTTTCAGGACAGCTGGGCTACAGGGAGACCCTGTCTTGAAAAGACCAAACATAAAATAAAATAAAATTAAATTAAATTAAATTAAATTAAATAAATAAAAAAATAAATAAAATAAAAAAATAAAGGTATGTACCACCACAACTGGCATAAGTATATACATTTAAAAAAATAATCAGCTTCTATGCCAAGTGTGGTGGTGCACTCCTTTAATCCCAGTACCTGGGAGGCAGAGGCAGGCAGATCTCTGTGAGTTCAAGGCCAGTCTGGTCTACATAGTGAGCTCCAGGCCAGCTGAGACTAAAGGGAGACCCTGTCTCAAAAAAAGACCAATAATAATAATAATAATAATAATAATAATAATCAGCTTCTTCCGTGAAATACATTTACAGCGACATGGTCTAGCATTCTGCAGTCTTCTCTTGTCACTCAATACAAACAAGGACCACAGCATCTTAACCAATAAAGGTCTTTCAAAGGCTTATTTAACAGCTGGACAGAAATAATATAGAATTAGTTTAGCATCAGTTCAGCATATGTAAAAGTTTTCAGTCCTTCAAGTAGCATTTACTTAATCAACAATTTACCAAAAGCATTTTCTTGGCCCTTACTATCCCAAACCAGAGGGTTTACTAACGACAGATCAGCTTGAAAGCCCCATTTCCATCATCAGCCATCCAGAATGACTTCTGTGTCTCAGGTTTGTTTTGTGCTATTTGCTTGCTTACTTGTTTTAGTGACGGTCAGATGTTTGTAATCTTTTTAAAAGCTAGAAAGCTGGGTGTGGTGGCATACACCTGAAGCAGGGGGATTGAGAGTTGGGGCTAACCTAGGCTACATAGCAATACTGTGTCTGAAAGAAAACAGAGTGGCTTTGATTTGTGGGCAGCTAGGGAAGATGACCCCTTTTAGCAGGTTCCTACCCCTAGGGAAAAGCTGCTGCCCTTTAAGAGACTGTGAGTTCCCTTTGCTTCAGCCAAGGCTCTTTGGAGGAACTTATAAGGACTGAACTCTCTCTTGGAATGCCATCTTTTTTAAAATTTTTATTTTATTTATTTCTGTATGTGTATGAATGTACTGTCTGCATGTAGGTCTGTGAACCCATGTCGTGCAATGCCGCAGAGGTCAGAAGAGGGCGTCGGATTCCCCTGGAACTGGAGTTCTCCTGGAATTGGAGTTACAGACGGTTCTTGGCCGCTTGGCCGCCATGTGGGTGCTGGGGATAGAACTCGGGTCCTCTGCAAGAGCAGTCGGCGCTCTTAACTGCTAGGCTATCTCTCCAGCCCCGGAATGCCATCTTTTTGACCATGAACTGAGCATGCTCAGGAATCCTCTACAAGTGATGGAGAGTCTCCCCTTTGCCCCCTCCTTTATCTCAGTCTCTGGCTGCCTACATTGTTGACGTTCCCTTGTCAAGAGGCAAAAGCATTGCTTTGTATCACAGAGCTACAGGATAATTTGGGCTCCTTTTTTTTTCTTTTCAGTTCAGAAAGACGCATTTTGCTTTTTTTTTAATTTAATTTTTAAAAATATAACATATCCTTTTATTTATTTATTTATTTTTATTTATATATTTATTTATGTGTATGAATGTAATGTCTGCATGTAAGTCTGTGCACCCGTGTCGTGCAATGCCGCGGAGGTCAGATGAGGGTGTCGGATTCCCCTGGAACTGGAGTTCTCCAAGAACTGACTGAAACCGGTGAACTTCTGCTCAAAACAGTCAACTTCCACATGAGAAATATTGAGAAAGATGAAGAAAGAATGAAAAGCATGTTTGGCAGAATACATGGCTCTGGTGGGGTGGGGTAATGGGAGGACACAGGTCTAGAAAAAAAATAGGCTGGAGTAGATAGCCTAGCGGTTAAGAGCGGCCAGACTGCTTCTTGCAGAGGCCCTGGGTTCGATTCAGCACCCACAGGTGGCTGAAAACCAGCTTTAACTCCAAGCA
>VZQC01002696.1:918579-964493 GCA_009823505.1 Rhizomys pruinosus
TTTTTTTTTTTTATGTGTATGAATGTACTGTCTGTACGTAGGTCTGTGCACCCGTGATGTGCAATGCCAAGGAGGTCAGAAGAGGGTGTCGGATTCCCCTGGGACTGGAGTCAAAGACTCCACCATGTGGGCAGTGAGGACCTCTGCAAGAGCAGTCAGCGCTCTTAACCACTAGGCCATCTCTCCAGCCCATAAATGTTTTCCTTACATGTGTGTATGTGTGCATGATACCCATGTAGGCCAGAAGAGGGAGTTGGAACTAGAGTTACAATCAGTTGTGAGCCACCATGTAGGTGCTGAGAACTAAACTCAGACCTGGGTTCAATCCCCAGCAACCACATGGCGGCCGAGAACCATCTGAAACTCCAATTCCAGGGGAATTCCAGTTCCAGGAGAATCCAACACCCTCTTCTGACCTCCGCGGCATTGCACGACATGGGTGCACAGACCTGCATGCAGACAGTACATTCATACACATACAGAAATAGATAAAAATTTAAAAAAAGAGTTCTTAAGCACTGAGCCATCTTTCCAGCCTCAGTTCCTGGTGTTTTCTCCCTGACACATGATTACAAAATGCATCCAATACACTCTCATTCAAGGTCCTTCACACTGCACTGTCTAAAGCAGGGTCTGTACTCTGGCAGGCACAGTGTCCTACAAGGACTGGATCTCTCTGAGCTTAGAGATGACCTCTGTGTGTCTCCATGTATCAAGATAATGGAATTTAACCAGCTTCTTCAGGAGCCTCTTTTTATTCACATGTGCCTCTGACTCTGGGAGCTAGTGATTTATACATAAAAACATAGTGTTTATCATTTATCAGACTGGAAAAGTCGTATACATGGAACTCCAGCAGTAAATTGTCAGCTCAGGGGCAACATATCTTTGATACATTATAGGCTCATTTTCCACGCACCACCCAGGGCCCAGAGGGGAGCTCCATTCCTCATACTAAGAGCAGATCCCCGCACAGTGCCCCTTTTTGAAAAGTTTTGTCTTCATCTTTCACAGCCATTCTTCCCCAGGGTTCTAATCTATTTTCTGTCTCCTTGTCAACAAGGCCTCATGGTGTGATGCAATCGTTTTAGAGCCACGGAGTAATAACTGGCTGTCGTCTTTATGCAGAGCCTTCTCCAAGGGACACAAGACATCCTGAGAAGAGTGCCTAAAGTTAGAGCATTGTTCGTGTGGTGGCAGGGCCAGGTGCCATTAATGTTATTTTTTACTTGCTATTTTGGAAATGTTAGAATGCATGAAGGTAGAGAGGAAAGGATCTATGTGCCCAGCATTCAGGCGTAAAGCGAAAGTCTGGGGAAGCAACTCAGCTGTAGGGCAGAAGCTTAATGTCTACGAGACCCTCCGTCCAATCCCCATCACCCACAAGCAAAAAGCAAACCCCGTACACTGTGTCAGGCTGTTCCTCCTACTTCCTGCCCAGCTCTTCCTTTACCCTTAAGTTGCTGGCCGCTTGTTTGCTTCTTTCTTTCCTTCCCCCTCCTCTCTCTGTCCTTCTGTCCCTCTGTGCAGAATTTTGCTGGGCGTGGTGGCTCACGCCTTTAATCCTAGCACTCGGGAGGCAGAGGCAGGCGGATCTTTGTGAGTTCAAGGCCAGCCTGGTCTACAGAGTGAGTTCCAGGACAGGTAGGGCTACAGGGAGACCCTGTCTCGAAAAGACCAAAAAAAAAAAAAAGAATTTTATTTTTATTTTATGTGTATGAGTGTACTGTCTGCATGTATGTATATGCACCTGTGTTGTGCAATGCCCAAGGACGTCAGAGGAGGGTGTTGGATCCCCTGGAACTGGAGGTATGGACGGTTGTTAGCTGCCATGCAGGTGCTGGGAATCAAACCCAGGTCCTCTGTAGAGCAGCAGCCAGTGCTCTTAACTGCTGAGCCATCTCTCCAGCCTCTTTGTTTCTTTTTTTCTCCTTTGTTTCTTTGTTTCATTCTCCTTTATTTTGGTCTTTTTGAGACAGGGTCTCCCTGTAGCCCTAGCTGGCCTAGAACTCACTATGTAGACCAGGCTGGCCTTGAACTCACAGAGATCCGCCTGCCTCTGCCTCCCTAGTGCTGGGATTACAGGTGTGCACCACCACACCTAGCTCGCTTTCTTTCTTTTCTTTCTTTCTTTCTTTCTTTCTTTCTTTCTTTCTTTCTTTCTTTCCCTTCCCCTGAATATCTATCATATTACTTCACTACAGTCCTGACAAGTGCCATTAATTCATTTTTATGGGAAAATAAACAAGAATCTCACACAAAATGACATATAGACACTGGGGAAAAGATGCCCAAAGTGAATTTCCCCTATGTAATGCAGTACTCCCACAAGATAAGGAAACTACCCTACAAAGAATTTTACTTAGTTATGTGTATAAACTTCATTAATTAAGTACTTATATAACCTTACTATAAAAATTCAATTGTTGCAATAACATTCAAAAAGATTAGTTATGTGTGTGGATTTCTTTCAGTCCCCAGTGTTTAAATAAATTAAGGGCTTACTTTCTAAAAATCAAAATCAGTTCTTTACAGAGTAAATAGGGGCCCAATGTGGCCATATCACACACCTTTAATCTTAGCACTCAGAAGGCAGAGGCAGGCGGATCTCTGTGAGTTTAAGGCCAGCCTGGTCTACATAGTGAGTTCTAGGCCAGCTGGGGCTACAGGGATATCCTATTACAAAACAAAAACAAAGTAATGAACTAAGCATAAATAGGAAGCCTAAATCCAAAGTCACATATACTTATAAGGCTATTATAACAAGGAGTCATGGAGACTGTGTGGTCCACTGGTCACCTGAGATACAGAGAGTATGGCTTGTTGATTTTGCTGTTGCATGTGCTGTACATGATTTGGTATTCGGGTGAGAAGAGTTCTGGTGAACACTACCCCAGGAAGACATGTCAGCTGTCGTTTTCTCCTGACAGCTCTTCAAGTGCTGGGTACACTTGCAGACAGCTCCCCACACTTGTATCTTCCATGGGGGTGTGGCTGTCAGGGTGGCTCCCAGAGAAGCAAATCTCTCATGGGATTGTCTTTGGTTCTCCATAGTCCCTGGAAGCTGCTAAATAACAAAGAACACCTTTAATCCTAGCACTCGGGAGGCAGAGGCAGGCAGATCTTTGTGAGTTCAAGACCAGCCTGGTCTACAGAGTGAGTTCCAGGACAGCTGGGGCTACAGGGAGACCCTGTCTCGAAAAGACTAAAAAAACAAACAAACAAAAAAACCAAAAAAACAAAAAACAAAGAACTTGTCTCTGGCTTCTGGAAAGAAGTGTCTGATACCTGGATTTCCTGAGTAATGGAGTGTCTTTGTTCTCTCTAGGGCCCTCCTACCACACCTATCAGACACCTGCTTTCAGTAAAGACCCTTCCATGCTGGAAAGAACAGTCATGTCATTGGATGGTTGGCATTTTGAGCCCTGTGTCAGCTTTGTGTCATGGTGATCAAATTCCTGAAAGAATGCTGAAGGGAAGTGTATTAGTCACTTTTCTGTTGCTGTGATAAAACACCATGACCAAAGGAACTTATAAAAGGAAGAGTTTATTTGAGCTTACGATTGACGGTTCCAGGGAATTAGAGTCCATTGTGGCAGGAGGCATGGCGGCTGGAGCTGGAGCAGCATGCTGAGGGTCACATCTTGCAATGAGCACAGGCAGCAGAGAGAAAGACTGGAGACCGCAAGGCTTGTTAAACTCACTAAGCCTGCCCCCAGTGACATACTTCCTCTAGCAGGGCCACACCTTCTAAGACCTCCAAGAACAGTGCCACCAACTGGAGACAAATGTCTGAATACTTAAAGCCTATGGGGGACACTCATTCAAACCACCACAGGAAGAAAGGCTGATTCTGGACTCATGGTGAGGCAGAGCATCACAACAGACAGGAAGTAGGGAGAGAGCACACAGGAAGAGACAAGAACAAGGGATAGCCCCACAAAGCTACACCCCTGGTAACTTGTTTCCTCCCATCAGTGGCATCATATTGTAATCCATCAAGGATAAACCACCCATTAGATAAGGGCCCTCAGGATCTAACCACATCCCCCAAATGTGCTAGCAGGCAACCAAGTTCCTGATCCACAAGGGTGGGGGGTATTTTGTCTTCAGACCATCCTCCCAAGTTACAAAGCTGCCCTCTGAGAGGAGAGGGGAGGCTGCAGACCGAGTTTGGTCAGGTGGTCAGGGATCTAGTCCACTTCACTAAGGACAGGGCCCCATCAAAACCGTAGCTCGCAGGTGAGCTTCCTGGTGGTGCACATGTTCCGTGGCCACCTGGTGTCCTCGCATGCTTTCCTGCTGCTATGATAACCATGACCAAAAGTGACTGAGGAGAGGAAAAAAGTTTACTTCAGCCTTACACCTCCAGGTCACAGTCTGTCACTGAGACGATAACCTGGAGCAGAAACCACCAAAGAGTTAACGCTGCTTCCTGGCTCCTTCTCTGGCTCATGCTTATTAGGTTATAAAAAGCCACGAACGCCAGATAAAAAGGCACATGAGGCGTAGGTCACTCCAGGAACATGATTTACTTCCATGTGGGACTGCCAGAGTGGGCCGCCTGCCTACACGTGGTGGAACAGGAGCAGGGCAGGGGCAAGATGGCGACTGGGGCCCACCCATTTATGGCCATGGGAAGAGGTCAGAAGATTGATGGCCTTTGGAGAAAGTGGGCATCTGTGTGCCCCTTGGGATTCTGGGGAGCTCAGACCTAATAATGCTTAGCTAGCTTTCTTACAGCCCAGATATGCCAGCCTAAGGATAGTGCTGCCACGGCAGGCTGGGTCTGCCCTCCCCACCACCTCCCAATCAGTCATCAATCAGGATGATTTCTCATAGACTTAAACTTCAGGCCAGTCTGATCTTGGAAATTCCTCAGCTGAGGTCTCCTCTTCCCAGGTGACTAGGTTGTGTCAAGTTGATAATCAAAACTGACCAGCACACCCAATCATGCAATCTTTCTGCCATGCCCCAGGTCTACCCTGGCATCCAGGAACCCGGGCTCCTCTCCCAGTGGCCACACAGGCAATGTAGAAGGTCCAGTCACTTTCTCAGGAAACCCGGAGCTCTTCCTGAGGCTAGGGGTGACCTGTCCCCTCTAGGCTTTTTCATTTACAGCCACTTTAATTGGATTGTGTGTTTTTTTTTTTGGTCTTTTTGAGACAGGGTCTCCCAGTAGTCCCAGTTGTCCTGGAATTCACTCTGTAGACCAGGCTGGCCTTGAACTCACAAAGATCCACCTGCCTCTGCCTCCCAAGTGCTAGGACTAAAGGCGTGCACCACCACGCCTGGCAGATTGTGTCTTAAAGCAAGTGCCTTAGATTTAATAAAATTATTATTTTTATATTTATTTATTTTGTCTTTTTGAGACAGGGTCTCCCTTTAGTCCCAGCTGACCTGTAGCTCACTATGTAGACCAGGCTGGCCTTGAACTCACAGAGATCTGTCTGTCTCTCCCTCCTGAGTGCTGGGATTAAAGGTGTTCACCACCACGCCTGGCCCAGCCCCAGATTTTATTGCTTTATAACATACACTTTGTTGATAACTTACCTGAGGAAGTGTCAGAAAAATGAGGCCTTGGAACCTCCCGCAGAACCCAGGTCTCTGCACCCTTCCCTGTCTCCCCAACCCAGCAGGAGGACAGACCTTCTGCTGAGCTCTTTTGTCCACCAGACAAATCTTCACATGAAGCAGGAATCCTCTGAGAAACTTCATTAAGCAGAAAAGACTGAGTTCCTGACCAGGAAGAAAGTGTGAGGTCTGTCAACACACCTGGGCAGTCCATCACACACCATTACCCTCTATTTCTGTCCCGTAGTAAATCCTTTACAAGCCATTGTCTGCTCTGTACATCCAATGAACTTTGTCCCAGGCCACCATGTGTTCTCCACACTTACTGAGTCTTTATATTATGTGCTGTTCCCCTAATGACCTACACCTTCCCCTCCCCTGCGTAGTCCACCTGCTCTGGAGATTTCCCAGCTGCCATTTCTCCTTTCCACGCTTGATAATCTACAAACCATTTCTCCTACTCAATCTGTTGGTTCATTCCAGTGAACCTTCAAAAGATGGGGAGGAATTTTCTTACACACCTAAAGAAGCAAATAAAAACAGAGGTTGGAGGAGCTGGAGAGGCAGCTCAGGTTAAGAGTGCTGACCGCTCTTGCAGAGGACCCAGGTTCCATTCCCAGCACCCACATGGCGGCTAACAACCATCCATAACTCCAGTTCCAGGGGATCCAGTGCCTCTTCTGACCTCCTTCTTGGGCATTGCACAACACAGGTGCACTTATACACATTGCCATACACGAATTCACATAAAATAAAAGTAATAAATAAAAAATACTACTGGGGCTGGAGAGATAGCCTAGCGGTTAAGAGCACCTACTGCTCTTGCAGAGGACCCAGGTTCGATCCCCAGCACCCACATGGCGGCTAAGAACCGTCTGTAACTCCAATTACAGGAGAACTCCAGTTCCAGGGGAATTCGAGATCTTCTTCTGACCTCCGAGGCATTGCACGACAAGGGTGCACAAACCTGCATGCAGACAGTACATTCATACACATACAAAAATAAATAAAATTTAAAAAAAATACTACTTAAAAAACCAGAGGTTGTTTTAGCTACTTTTCTCATTGTGGGAAAATTCCTGACAAGAATCAACTGACAGGAGGAAAGGGTTATTTTGGCTCACAGTCTGGAGTACAGGCCTCATAGTGAGGCAGCTGGTCATTATGTCCACAGTCAGGAAGGAAAGAGAGATGAATTCTGGTGCTCTGCTTGTTTTCTCCTTTTTAAAAATTTTTTTTACTAATTTTTATTTATTTCTGTATGTGTATGAATGTACTGTCTGCATGCAAGTCTGTGCACCCGTGTCGTGCAATGCCGCAGAGGTCAGAAGAGGGTCTCGGATTCCCCTGGAACTGGAGTTCTCCTGGAATTGGAGTTTCAAATGGTTCTCGGCCGCCATGTGGGTGCTGGGGATCGAACCCGGGTCCTCTGTAAGAGCGGTCGGCGCTCCCAACCGCTAGGCCATCTCTCCAGCCCCTGTTTTCTCCTTTTTTATTCAGAGTGGGACCCAGTCCACGGGTAGTACGCACCCACTAATGTGGGGTCTTCCTCCTCAACCTTTTCTGGAGATGCCTCATAGACAGACCCAGAGTGCATTTCCACTGATTCCATGTGTAGTCAAGCTGACAATGAAAACTACCATCACAGGCACCAGGAGGTGAAAGCCCCTCCCAAGGCAGCAGTCTCCTCACTCTCCAGGCTTTCAAGTTGGCTCTGGTTCACAGAGGAAGGCAACGATGCCACTTCTGCCTTGATGCCCCCTGCTTTGTTCCTTCAGAGGCCACCTTCACAGGCAGAAGCATGACTCCCTCCTTTTCCAAGGTTTCCAGCAGGGTTTGGGCAAGGGGAGGCACTGGTCAGAGCCCCGAGGGCAGGAGGGGCTGGGAGCTATGATTCACACCAGGCTCCCATGCACCGCAGCCTTGGCCAGCTCCCCACCACCAAATGCCCTGGGTTCTGGGATGCCTCTCTCTTGCCCTTGAACTGGAAGGCTCCAGTCCTTGCTAAGACCAGGGACTCTACCACATTCCTTAGCCACAACCTGCCTGGAGACAAGGCCTTGTGAGAGTGTTCTTGGATGGCCTAGTCTGCATGTGTATCTGTCCTAATTGTCTTTAACTGTGAACTTGACACAGCCTAAAGACACCAGGGAAGTTTCAATTGAGGGATTACACAGATCAGATTGGCTGTCGGCATGTCTGTCTGGGAGTGTCTTGACTTTATGGCTGTCGGCATGTCTGTCTGGGAGTGTCTTGACTGTTAATTGATGCAGGAGGGCACAGCCCTTGTAGGTGGCATCTTTCCCCAGGTCCTGGGCTCCCTAAGAAAGTTAACTGATAGAGCTGGGCTTGGTGGTACAGACCTTTAATCCCAATACGCAGGAGGGAGAGGCAGGCAGATCTCTGTGAGACTGAGGCCAGCCTGGGATGGTCTACATAACAAATTCCAGACCAGCTGAAGCTTCAGGGAGACCCTGTCTCAACAAACAAGGAAACTAACTGAGCAGGGCGTGGTAGTACAGGCCTTCTATCCTGATACCCAAGAAGTAGAGACAGGTTTCTCTGTGGGTTTGAGGCCATCCTGGTCTACATAATAAGTTCCAGGCCAGAGCTACATAGTAAAAACCTGTCTCAAGAAGACAGAAAGGGGGCTGGAGAAGTGGTCTCAGCAGTGGCTGCTCCTGCAGAAGACCTGGATTTGATTTCCTGCACATACATGGTAGCTAACATGTAACTACAGTTCCAGGGGATCCAACACCCTCTTCTGGCCACTTTGGGCATTACATAACACAGGTACACTTATATACATGCAGGCAAAATACTCATACATATAAAATAAAAATAAAGAAAAATTTTAAAAGAGAGAGAAAGAAATCTAGAATGAGCCCAGGTGAACCAAGCATCTTCCATCTGCTGCACTTCTTCGGCTGTGAGTTTCCTGGTTACAGGTAGTGCTTTGTGGAACAGCAAGCAGGCCTGCCTTGAGTTCCTGTCCTGAATTCCCTCAGTGAATGAGTTATCACAGCATTGGGCCCTAAGATGCTCAAAGAGGTGGAGAAGGGCCTCAGAGGATAGTCTGAGTCAGGAAAAGGGTAGCTCAGAATAGCTTGTCACCTGCTCAGCACAAATGGTTGTCATGGAGATGTCCCAGGCGGTTCCAGCCAGACCAACTGTAGATGAAATAGGAGAGTGGCCGATTGAGGCCAGCAGGGGGAGAGGACAGGGACCTTGTGCCACGGCTCATGTGGGATTGGTCACAAGGCTCTTCACCCATCATAGGGTGTGCATCTGCCCCAGGTCTCCAAATTTAAAGATCAACATAATGAACTAGGGACAGCAGGTACTGGGGAGGAGTGGGTGACTCCTGGGTGACCTGGCTTTGCTGGAGCTGCACCTGTGTCTCAGATCATCCTACAATGGTCAGAGTGAGCCAAGAAATGCCAGGAGGGTCTGGGGCACGGTGATCCAGGCACTGAGTCACTGGACACTAACACAAGTGATTACCGGCACTGCCAATAATGGCCTGTGTCTATATTCCCAGGAAACAGCCACCTTAAGGATGTAGCCACCTTTTGACTGCCACCTATCTCCACACAGATCACCCATGTACACTTTCAACAAAACCATGCCCTCTCATTTCCTGCTCTTGTGTCTGCTTAGTGCTGCAAAAGCATGTGACTGGAGGCCCACCTACCCTGGAGGCAGATGCAGGAGGATCATATGATCCCAATAGCGTGAGACCAACCTGTGCAAAATAGAGAGACCCTGAATCCAAACAAAAAGAAAAAGAATTATTCTCTACTGAAGCCAGCGAGACTTAGAGAAAGATGCTTCCTGTTCAGTTGACAGGCCAAGGGTCCTTTGACTTCAGGCCAACCACAGAGTAATCGCCTCCCCACAGCTCCTTGGCTTCATCCACAAGCTTGGGTGAAAACACTCTCCTTAATGGTTGGCTTTTCTTTGGTGGAGGATACTGGGGGTGGAACCCAGGGCTCTGTGCATGCTAAGTACATGCTCTACCACTGAGTTTCATACCCAGCTCCTGGCTTTTGTGGTGGTTTGAATGAGAAGGTCCCCCATAGGCTCCAAGTATTTTAACATTTTGTCCCCAGTTTTGGGAGGTCTTAGAAGATGTGGCCTTGCTGGAGGTAGTACATCACTGGGGGCCGGCTTAGAGAGTTCTTAAGTCTTGCCAGCTCTCCAGCTGCGCTTTGCTTCCTGTGCCTGTTAGAAGGTGTGAGCGATTAGCTTCTGCTGCTACTCCGGCCACCTCTGCTGCCAGGATGGGCTCTTACCCCTTTGGAACTGTAAGACAAACTCCTCCTATTATAAGTCCCCTTGGCCATAGTGTTTTGATCACAGCAACAAAAAAGTGACTATAATACAGTGGGTTTTTTTTTCTTTTTTGAGACAAGTTCTCCCTGTAACTCCAGCTGTCCTGTCTTGGAACTCTGTAGAGCAGGCAGGCCTTGAACTCACAGAGATCTGCCTGCCTCTGCCTCCTGAGTGCTGGGATTAAAGGTGTGCACCACCATGCCCGGCCAGGTGTGTGTGTGTGTGTGTGTGTGTGTGTGTGTGTGTGTATGGGTACACATGTAGAATGGCCCACGTGTGGAAGTCAGAAGACAACAGTGCATGTCAGTCTTCACCTTCCACTTTGAGATAGCTCTTGCTGTTTGCTGCTGCTGTGTACTCCAGGCTAGCTGGTCTGTGAGCTTCTAGGGATGTTCTTGCCTCTGCCTCCATCTCACCACGAAGCACTGGGATTTCATATGGATATGACCACCCCCAAATTTATGTGGGTTCTAAAGATTTTTTTTTTTGGTCTTTTTGAGATGGGATCTCCCCGTAGCTCCAGCTGTCCTGGAACTATGTAGACCAGACTGGCCTTAAACTCAGAGATCTACCTGCATCTGCCTCTCGAGTGCTGGGATTAAAGCATGCATGCACACTTGGTGGGTAGAGATTTTTTTTTTTAATTTTAATGTATATGAATGTTTTGCCTACATGCATGTGAGTACATCCATGCCACGTAGTGCCTAAGGAGGCCAGAAGAGTGTGTCAGATCCCCTGGAAGTAGAGTTACACACAGTTGTTAGCTGCTGTGTGGGTGCTGGAAACAAAATCCAGGTCCTCTGCAGAGTGGCCAGTGCTCTTAACCACTAGGGATTTAAGCTTAGGTAATCGTGTTTGTGCAGCAAGTGCTTTTTTATCCACTGAGCCACTTCCCAGCTTTGGTGGCCGCCCTAGTGAAAGCTCAGCATTATTGTAGTGGTTCTTACATATGGGTGGTCCTTACAGTCTGATCTGCCCTGCCCCCCAGGTGGGGTGATCAAGGGGTGTCACCTGGTTAATTCCCAAACCTCAAACATACTTTTTGCTGCATTGGCAACTATTGTAGTTGGAGATCAAGTAATAACAGGTTAGTCCCCAGCTGGTGGGTCTAGTCATTGAGAGGCGATTAGATCCTGATCTAATCTAGTAGATTAGTCACTGATGGATTCATAATTTGATGGCCTCCTTAGGAGGTGGTATGTGCTGGCGGCTGGGGCCTAGGTGGAGGAAGTAAATTACCAGGGGATCCTGGGGACCACATCTAGTCCAGAGCCCTTTCCCCTCTCTCTCCTTTCTGTCCTGTTCTGGCCTCCTTGAGGGGAGCAGCACTGCGCCATAACCCTCCTCTCTCCCATGAGGTTCTACCTTACCTCAGGCCCAGAATCAGTCACACGGCCACATGAACTCATGAGCCAGGACCAAGCCTTCTTCCCTGGAGTCGTTCTCAGGCGTTTGGTGTCACTGATGAGAGGCAGATGAGCCCCAGCTGGGAAGGGCTGCTGCACCTGGGCTGGAGTCTAGCGCTCAAGATTTCAATCTGTTCAGCTTTTGCTCAGAAGTCACTCTGAGGTCCATGTGTGTAGGTGTATGCACGTGCATATGGAGAGGAGAGGTCAATTTCGGGTGGTGTTCCTTAACACTGAGCACCTTGGCTTTCTTTGTTTCAGACAGGATTTCTCTATAGCCCCATCTGTAACTCACTATGTAGACCAGGCTAGCCTGGATCTCACAGGGTCTCCTGCCTCTGCCTCCTGAATGCTGGGATTAGGGCATGCTCCACTATGCCTGGCTGTGTTGAATTTTTTTGAGATAAGGTGTCTCACTGGCTTGCAGTTCACCTAGTAGGCTAAGTCAGCTAGCCACCAGCCCCAGGGACCTGCCTGCCTCTCCTTTCCCACCTTTCTCTACTGGGACTACAAGCACAGGTCATCATGCTCAGCCTTTTTTTTTCTTTTCATGTGTATGAGTTTACTGCCTGCATGTACATAAGTACATCCATGTACCCATGTTGTACAATGCTCACTGAGGTCAGAAGAGGGCATCGGATCCCCTGCTTGTTACCTGCAATGTGGGTGCTGGGAGTCGAATGAACCCCAAGAGCACTTTTTTTGTTTTGGGGGTCTTTTTGAGACAGGGTCTCCCTGTAGCCCCAGCTTTCCTGGAACTTGCTCTGTAGACCAGGCTGGCCTTGAACTCACAAAGATCCGCCTGCCTTTGCCTCCCAAGTGCTAGGATTAAAGGTGTGCACCACCACGCCCAGCCCAAGAGCACTTCTTAACCAATGAGCTGTCTTGCCAGCCCCCTTTTTCTTTCTTTTTCTTTTTTTTAACATGGGTTCTAGGGATTGAATTCAGATCCTCAAGCCTGCAAAGCAGCACTTTACAACTGAGTTATCTTGGCTCCAAGCCACTTTGGAGCTCATCAGACCCTGATTCTCCCTGCAGAACCATTGACAACTGGTAGATTCTAGGGGAGGGACACTGCCTACCTGTAGTAAGTATCAAATGGTGAGCCCATCAGGCTCCAATGGAGAGTCCCAAAGCCATGTCTACACAGCCAGTTCCCGTTAAAACCAGAGGCTCACAAAACAAAAAGGCATGAATGTAAGAAGGGGACCTGAAGGGAAGAGGGGCGGCCGTGAGTTAAGGGAGGATGGGGTGAGAACAAACAGAATGCACTGTGAACACCCCTGAGACTGTCAGATAACAAATGTAATCAGAAGGGAGGAAGGGACTAAGGGAGGGAAGGAGGGAGGAGGGAAAGGGAAGAACAAAGGAGGGGAGAAGAGAGGGAGGGAAAGAGGCAGGCTAGAGAAATGGCTCCATGGTTAGGAGCGCCTGCTGAGGACCTAGGGATCAAACTCCTTCTGGTTTCTTTGGACACCTGTGTACATGGCAAACACACACACACACACAAATATATATATTTTTTTGGTCTTTTATCAGAGACAGGGTCTCCCTGTAGCTTCAGCTGGCCTGGAACTTATTATGTAGACCAGGCTGGCCTTGAACTCACAGAGATTCACCTGCCTCTGCCTCCTGAGTGCTAGGATCAAAGGCGTGCGCCACCATGCCTGGCACACCAAAAAATTTTTTAAGAATAAGAAGAAAAAAAACTGTAGGGGCTGGAGAGATGGCCTAGTGGTTAAGAGCGCCGACAGCTCTTGCAGAGGATCTGGGTTCGATCCCCAGCGCCCACATGGCGGCTGAGAACCATCTTTGGCTCCAGTTCCAGGGGAAATCCGACGCCCTCTTCTGACCTCCACGGCATTGCATGACACGGGTGCACAGACCTACATGCAGACAGTACATTCATACACATAATAAATTAAAAAAAAAGAAAAACTGTAATAGTTGCCATCGATTGCAAGAGAAGCTTCTTTGATGAGTGGTTACTGGCATACTTGTCTGTAAATATAATGATCCATATTTAGCACACTGTAAGAAATTACATTTGTCTAGGCATGTGACATCATGTGACAACTGGTCACATAGAGATTGTCTGTGAAATGCCCAATTCTAGGTGGCACATCTACAATGGAACCTCTATACCCAAGGCTCATAGAACATATTAGAATGAAAGAGAGAGAGAATACGAATGTATCTCTCAACTCTCATCAATGAAGCTCCCTCACGCAACAGATGTCCGTGAACCAAAAGGACACAGATGGCCAAAGTGTAGAGAAGAGTCTGCAGAGTGCAGGTCTTTGGACAGGACACCTATGTTAAATGTCACCTATCCAGGGCTCGGGGACCTTGTTCATATGGACCTACAGCAATGGTGTCAACATCCACAAGACCCATGTGAACCCAAGCAGACAAAAACCCGGCACAGAACTGTGGAAATGGACAGCATTTCAATAGCTGGAGAACTATTGGCAGCTGATTACTGCTGGGTGAGGGAGAGTTGATCTTTTTTTGTTTGTTTGTTTTGGTCTTTTTGAGACAGAGTCTCTTTGTAGTCCCAGCTGTCCTGGAACTCACTCTGTAGGCGAGGCTGGCCTTGAACTCAGAGATCCACCTGTAGGGACTAGAGTCCCTCCCTTTAAGAGCTGATCTTAAAGGGAGGGACTCTAGATAGATTGACCTCTGGATAGGTTGACTACACCTCAGTGGACGAACATGCATTGAGGGACGTTGGGGAACACTAACTTGACTCGATAGTCTTTATCATCAATGACAGGACAGGCATGGTGGCACGCACCTTTAATCTCAGTACTCATGAGGCAGAGGCAAGTACATCTCTGAGTTCAAGTCCAGCCTGGTGTATGTATTGAGTTCCAGTACATCTGGGGGGCTACAGGGAGATCCTGTCTAAAAAAGACCAAAAAAGAAAAAAAGCCCCCAAAACAAAAAACAAAAACCAAATGAACAAAAATCCCATCAATGACAGAATGCATGAAGCAGGGGATAGCCTGCAGAGGGCCCGGTGGGGGAAGGGCGTCGAAAGATGAAGATGTTCTGTATGAAATACACAAAGTTCAAAATAAGGAAAAATAAAAAAGGAAGAAAAAGCCTTTATAAAAACAGCCTAAATGAGTCAAGGATGGGAATTCTGGGGCTGATACATCCCCCTTGTGGGAACAGCAAGCCACAGCCTTCCTGACCTGCTCTGGTCTGGGCCAGCTTCTCTCTCCTAGCCTCCACCTCCACTCTATTGGCTTGTCATCATTGCCTCTGCTGACAGTGACCGATCCCCTCAATGAGAATATCCCCAGATCTTCAGCCGCTGCCAAAATCCTTTGGTACAAAAGTCCTCTGAGTGAGAGCCAGCGTTGTTAGCTGGGGAGGAACAGCTGCGAGAGGGCCACACATCTGCGAGTCATTTGAACATTTTACGACAGATGAAAAGTATCCATTACACACTTATGCACTGCATATTAGCCAATGCCTCCACCAGTACATTTCCAACAGTCCCCTTTGTTGTGGGGATTTTTTCTTCTAATGTCATGCTAACTCCAACAATAAATCTCCAAATCAAAAACTTCAAATATCTAGTAACACTACATAAAATTTCCTATTCCACTATTGAATCTTTAACAATCACAATAGCCACAGTGTTGATAAATGCAACATTCACTACAAGGACAGAGACGTGGAGACACCCCCCACCCCAGAAATACTAAAAGTTTGGGGTAAGAATTATATATTTTAGATTAAACTAAATGATTAAAACCATACAAAGTACATCACAAGATGCTGAAAAATAAGCCTTTAAAGAATGTTGGGCCATGAGCTCTGTGAGATGCCTCCTGCATGCAGATGGGTTGCAAGTGGAAATCTGGCAAAACAATCAGAATCTTTTAAAGGGCCCAGCAGCACAGTGAAAGGGAGGAAGGGCGAAGTGGAGGCAGGAGAAGAGCCAGGCGGCTGAAGCACCCACCCAAAGCTGAGCAAGGGCTCTGCCAGCGACGCAGTGAGCCTTACTGAGGGCAGCGGCAGACCACCAACCTGTATAACCTCCCCTCGCCCCAGGCACTCAGCCTCAGCTCCCTGGAACTGCCTCCCCTCCTCCCCTCCTCCCCTCCTCCCCTCCTCCCCTCCTTTTTCTGTAATCTCTATAGTTTAAATGTCCTCTCCCCATTTTTTTCCCCTCAGTCCCTGAAAATGGTTTTAATGGCTGAAACTTTGCTCCTGGTAGTGGTAAGAGACCTTTTCTAGAATTTCTGACCACGGCAGCAACAGCAGCATTCAACACCTTTTAGGGAAGATGGTGTGTTCTAGTTTGTCTTCCATTGCTGTGACAAAACACTCTGACCGACACCAACTTGGGGAGGAAAGGGTTTATTCAGCTCACATCTCCTGGTTCACAGTTCATCACTTAGGGAGCCCAAGGCAGGAACTCAGGGCAGGAACTCAGGGCAAGAACCTGGAGGCAGGAGCCGAAGCACAGGCCATGGAGGAATGCTGTTCACTGGCTTGCCCCCTGGCTCATGACCAGCCCACCTTCTTATACAGTACACAACCACCTGCCCAGGGTGGCACCACTCATTGTGGGCTGGGCCCTCCCACACTGCTCGACCATCAAGACAATACTCCACAGATGAGGCCACAGGCCAGTCCAATGGAGCCAATTCCCCAGTTGAGGCTCCCTCAAGCCAGGTATGTCAAGTGACACTAAAGCTATCCAGCACATGGTGCTTTGCTCTGCCTTCCCATAGCCTGCTCAGGGCTGAGGCTAGCATATGGAAAGCTCTGCATTTAAAATTAACAACCAGACTGGGAGGATGCAGTGGCAGCGCACTGAACTAGCTCACGCTCATGCCTGGAAAACAAAGCAAAGCCTGGCAAGGTGGCATACTCCTGCAATCCCAGCATTTGGGAAGTCAGGAGGATTGGAGGATGGAGAGAGTTCAAGGCCAACCTGGACTACATAGTAATGAATTAAGACTGGACTAAAGGAAAATAATATATAGCACCCTGCCCAAGTCTCTGGTGAAGAAGTCCAGCAGCTGCACCTGCTCCCCATGCTGGGCTCTCGGGCGTTTCTATTTCTGACTTCAAAGCCATATTTGTGACTAGAAAGACAGCAAGTACCAGTGTGGAGAAATGAGACTTTGTCCCTCTGGACAAACTGGGCCCACTGCCGCACAGTGCCATCACCCTAGGGATGGAGACGCTGGGCAGGAAGCTGTTTTGGAGCCCTGACCTCCACGAGGCCACTGCCTCGAGGGGTGTGTGCTTCTCATGGCAGCTACTGTCTTTGCTTGCCAAGTGAGGCACTAGGCATCTGTTTTAGACATCAGCTGTCCCTGGCTAGGCCAGGTCCCTTACTAAATTTAGGATCCAAGAAACATTTTCAAATTATGTTTGATAAGTTTTTTTTGTTGTTGCTTTTTGTTTTGATTTTGTTCATTTGTTTTGTTTTCAGTCAAGGTCTGGCTATGTAGCGGAGGCTGGCCTGGAATTCGTGATCTTCCCATTTCAGTCTTCCGTACACTAAGATTCTAGATGTGCACCCCTATGCCAGACATGGAAGACATTATTCGTAACTGGTCCCCCAATAGTACGTTTTCCAGGACACGCATTTCCATGACCTCCAATGCAGCAGCTGAGGAAGGTGTTCACTTTTTTCTTCACAAGTTCAACAACTTTTGTGAGTGACAAGCTGTATCAGCAACAGGTGTCCTCTGTGCTCTAGGACAGCAGGCTCTGACAAGGCACAGCAACTGCTGTCCCCCCTCCCCCACCCACCACCTGACTTGTCTAGTCTGTTTGTTGTTGCTATGGCAGAACACTCAAAACTGAGCGATTCATAAGGTAAAAGGGTTTATTCTGGCTCACAGTGCCGGAGGATGGGGCAGTCCAGGTGAATACCGCTGCACCTCATGCTGTTTCACAGCGTGCTGGAAGGGAACTCCAGGAGGCTGAACCCCCTCACTAGCTTGCCCATGACCATGGGTACACCATGACTGGTCAGTTCATGCTTGGGTCTCCTTGGTGACTCAAGGCCCTCCCATCAGTCTTGTCCCAACTCTGTTGTCCTGGAAAATCAAGGTTCTGACTCGTGGCTTTGGGGATGCACTCAGCCATGGTTCAGAGGAAATGAAATTGCTCATCCTCATCTTTCTCATATGCTCCTCCTGGAGAAGCCATGGTCAATTGTCTGGGCCACCGCCTGTCACCAGCATCCTAGTCTAGCCCCTCAGCCCCTTGTTGCTCCCATCTAGAAGCTTCCTGGGCACCTGTCCAGAGATGTAGAGCTCTTGAGAACCCAAAGCAAGGATGTGGCTGAAACGTTAGGCAAAGCCTCCTTCCATAGAGGTCATGACTTTCCAGTCTCAAATGTATTTAAGAACAACTGTGGTGTCCTGCATGGCTGTGATGGGGTGTTGAGTATCAGATGTGACACTATAGAGGGACAGAGGGTAGGAATGATGCCTGGGTTGTGCCTTTTCTGTGTCCCAGTGAGGAGCAAAGAGGGTCCTGAGACTGCAGACCAGCTCGAGGTCATCTGGCTACAGGTTTGGCAGACCCCAGACCTCCCCTAGTGTAGAACTGGCATCTCCAGCCTTTGCATGCCGGGAAAGGCAGTGAAGGGTGTCTCAGGAGCTCCCTTGGTCAGGGCTGTTTCTAACTGGGTCTCATCATTTCAAAGAGACAAAGCACAGATGTAGTTCTACCTTCTACTCTCCTGTGAGATACTCAAGGAAAAAACAGACGTTAGAGACAATGTTTTATAATTTTTCCAGCTCTCAGGAAAACATATTGATTTCTTGTTTGTTGTTGTTGAAGGTAATGCAACACTAATTCCACCTCCATTGTTTTATTTTATCATATCTTATTTCATTAACGTTGGGTTGCATAACTCTGTTTTCCTGCAACTGGAGATAATTCTATTAAGTGAATCAAGTCAGTCTCAGAAAGACAAATAGCCCCTGTTTTCACTCATTTGTGGGTCCTAAATTTTATTTAAAACTATATATGTGCGGGCTGTGGGGATAGCGCAGTGGTTAAATGCTGAGGTTAAGAACACCAGAAAAACTATATATGTGCAGATGACAAGAAAGCAGAAGGGAAACTAGGAGAATAAAGGGGACTGAGGGAAAGGGGAGATGGGGATGGGAGAGGAGGGAAAAGGAAGGGGAGAGGAAGGGAGGGGAGGGGCCACACTTATCATTTCTTGTGGACCAGCTTCCTCTCTGTCCCAGCAACTGTGTGGCATATCCCTGCCGTGCACAGGCTGGGTGTAGATGACCTTAAAGGGAAGAGCTGAGGCTTTCTCCATAAGACATACACTTGACATTGTCAAAACGCATGTGCAAGCCAGAGGCAGACTTCTGGGAAGCAGATGGGGTCATGCTCAGTGCTTCGAAGGGTCAAGCTGTCAAATGTGCAGAAGTAAGACGTATTCTGCCCCCACACACAATGAGAGCCATCTTTCCGCTCCGGCGCCCTCAGTCACGTACCCCTTGGCTGTATATGAACAGCCACAGCTGGAAACTGGCCAAGAGAAAGCTGAGTTGGCTTTGTCAGCCCATCTGGGCTGCTGCAACGAAATGCCATTAGTGGGGCTCGTAAACAACACAGCGTTTTCCCTTACAGCTCTGGAGGCCGGAAAGTCTAAGATCAAGGTGGCTGCAGATTCAGTCCGGCAAGGTCCGTTTTCCTGGTGGTTGTGTGTGGTTCCAATAAGAGACAATCAAAATATGAATTCATGGGTCATTTGTTTTGCCTCCAGATAAAAGGTGACAGGATGCTCAGAGTCCATGGGGTGGATTCTGCCACGCTGAGCTCTGAGTGTTCAAACGTGTCTTGAATCCAGTTCTTGAGGCCAGTGACTTGCTGTGGCATCTGCTAAGGTGTGAAGTGACCCTTCCTGGGGGAGATGGACTCCCTTCCAAATTCATATCACAGCAAAGCCTATGTCACTCCTGTGGGCAATGATGTGTTTGGAATCATTTCAAGATCCCTGATACTAGATGTTAATGGCGCCTGCTGATTGCATCACCACATGAACCCTGGCAGTTCTCTGGGGCTTCCCTGATAAGAGCCTTCAAGGACTGAGCGCCTCCGAAGGGCTCCACCTTCTCCCAATGCCATCAGCTTTGGCTTTTGTTGTTGTGGGTTTGTTTTTGTTATATATGTTGTGGATTTTTTTAAAAAATGTGTAAAAAAAATTTTTTTATGTGTATGAGTGTATGTGTTATGTGTGTAAGTGTACCCTTGTTAGGCAATGCCCACAGAGGTTAGAATCATCAGATTCTCCTGGGACTGGAGTTACAGAGGGTTATTAGCCAACATGTGGGTGCTAGGAACCAAACCCAGGTCGGTCCTTTGCAAGAACAGCCAGTGCTCTTAACCACTGAGTCATCTCTCCAGTCCCTGTTGTGGGTTGTTCTAGTTTGTTTCCCATTGCTGTGACAAAACACTCTGACCAACACCAACTTGAGGAGGAAAGGGTTTATTCAGCTTACATTTCCTGGGTCACAGTTCATCACTTAGGGAGCCCGAGGTAGGAACTCAGGGCGGGAACCTGGAGGCAGGAGCTGAAGCACAGGCCATGGAGGAGTACTGTTCACTGGCTTGCTCGCTCCTCTGGCTCATGCCCAGCCTGCCTTCTTATACCATACACAACCACCTGCCCAGGGTGGCACCACTCATTGTGGGCTGGGCCCTTTCACGCTGCTCGGCCATCAAGACAATACTCCACAGATGTGGGCACAGGCCAATCCAATGGAGCCAATTGAGGCTCCCTCAACCCAGGTGTGTCAAGTTGACACTAAAGCTATCCAGCACATGGGTTTTTGGCTTTTCTTTTGTCTTTTTGAGGCAGGGTCTCCCTTTAGTTCCAGCTGGCCTAGAGCTCACTATGTAGACTAGGCTGGCCTTGAACTCACTGAGATCCACCTACCTCTGTCTCCTGAGTGCTGAGATTAAAGGCATGTGCCACCACACCCAGTTAGCTTTTGTTTTTTTGAGACAGGGTCTTACTATGTAGCCCTAGTGGGCCTGGAACTTGCTCTGTAGACCAGGCTGGCCTCAAACTCACAGAGACCTGCCTGCCTCTGCCTCCTGAGTGCTGGGATTAAAGACATGAGCCACTGTGCCTGGCTTATATGTTGGTTTCTGTGTCATGTGTGGTATATGTACGTGTTAGTGTCAGTATGTACACATGTGCGTGTGAAGCCCCATGGTTGACATCGCTATCTTCCTTAATCACTGTCCACCTTTATTTATTTACTGCATTTATTCAGTGTGCATCCATGTGGACATGGGTATGCCAAGGCACGCATATGGAAATGGAAGACAACTTTCTGGAGTCAGTTGTCTGCTACCACCATGGATCCTGGGGATCAAACTCCGGTCAACAGGCTTAGTGGCAATTGCCTCTACCTGCTGAGCTACCTCATCAACCTCCTCTCCTCCATCAGCTTCTGAGTTCAGATTTCAGCATATGAATTTCAAGTTGTCACAAATCTTTTGATTTTATCAGGTATAAATTGAGTTTGGGCACACTAGGAAGAGCCCTTGCATGCGGGACTAGCATCCTGTTGAATTGACCCAAAGGTACCAGATGGGAAAGGAATGGCAGAGGCTACACTGAGCTGTGAACACGAACACCTCAAACAGGTCCACGATGTTCAGTGCCAACAGTCAGGGAGGGAGGAAGACAAATGCACTACACAGCCTAGAGCTGGTTGCTGGGAGTTTCTTTTACTGATGACAAGTTATAGTCACAGTTTCCCAAAGAATTCTCATTAGGAATACACTTCACGGTGGGATACACAGTTTTTCTTACTTTTCTTATTTTGATGAGAATCATGTGAATTAAAGTATGTCAGAATTCCTATATGGGGAGCCATATCTGGTGAGGACATCTGTGTGTAAAATCATATTTTTAACACATCTAAGTTCTCAAAAAATTGTTTTTGATAACTCTGCGGGAGGAAACATCCAATTACCTTTTGCTGTAGCAAGACAGTACTGCAAACTGTGAAGAAGCAATCCAGAAATTCAAAGCTCCAGGGTAACTTTATTAGCTGCCAGACACACAGAAAGGCAGTTAATTAACAAAAATTCTATTTTCCTGGATTTTGCAATGTTTATGGTATCTGTCAGCTTTTAAATTTTATAAGCTATTTTTTTCTCATTTGAATGACTTTCACTTTCAGATCTAATTTAGAATTTGAAGTTTTATATTTATTAGAGCTCCCTGAATCCTGTAAGCTTCGGGTCTCATAAGCCCAGATCCCATCTCCAAAAGTAGCCCTGTGTCTTTTCCTCTCCATGAGCATTTGTGCTAGTGTACTGACAGGGTTGGAATTTTCAGTGTCCTTCCATGGGTTTTTGAACATCTAGTCCTCAGCTAGAGGCACTATTTATTTATTTATTTATTTATTTATTTATTTATTTTGTGTGTTTTGTCTGAATGTATTAATGGCGCCTGCTGATTGCATCACCACACGAAACGTGGCGATGGAACCCAAGCTGTGTGGCCTTTAGCTGTGCAGTCTTGAGGAGGAGGGCTTTCTGACAGAATGTCAGGTCCTGGGCGCATGCCGTTGAAGGGACACTGGATCCTGGCCTCTTCCTTGCTCTCCCTTGCTCCACAGACCCGAGGTGACATCCTTGCTCTGCTGCTGGCTCCTGCCATGTATGTGTTGCCCCCACACATGCCCCAAGCCACAAGGCCAACTTGTCATCTGTGAATCAAGACACTTTTCCTTATAAGTTAATTATGCCATTTTTTTATGTTTATGAGTATATTGCCTGCATGTGTGCAAGTACACCTGTGTCATACAGTACCTGCAGACGTCAGAAGACGGTGTAGGATCCCTTGGAACTGGAGTTATAGACAGTTGTTGGCTGCTATGTGGATGCTGGGATTCAAACCTGGATCATCTGCAAGAGCAGCCAGTGCTTTTAACGGCTGAGCCATCTCTCCAGCCTATGTCAGGCATTTTTGTCACAATGATACAAAACATATGTGCTGGCTTTTGTGTTCCTCTGATAACTAAGGCTCTGTTTACTTTGGTTTGATGGTTTCAGAGGGATTTCAGTCTGTGCTGAAGGAGGAGTCACGGAGTACTCAGTTCATGATATCACAGTGCAGCAGAACACAGAGAGAGTGAATCAGAGATGGGTATAACCTCCAAAGGCCTACCCTAAAGATTCCATAGCTTTCAAAAGAGTACCACCAGGGGTCTGGAAAGATGGCTCAGCAGTTAAGAGCACTGGCTGCTCTTGCAGAGGACCTGGGTTCAGTTCCCAGCACTTACATGGCAGCTAACAACTGTTCATTAATTCCAGTTCCAGGGGATCTGACACCCTCTTCTGGTCTCCATGGGTACTGCACACATGATTCCAATGGCCTCTGATAACCCATGGTCTTTGTCTCTTCCCCACAGCTTGTCTTGTCTGTCCCTCCTATTGTCCTGGCGTGTCCCCTTGCAAGGGTTTCCACATGCCTCTTCTGCTATGAACTTGGAGATGGTGCACTGTCCTTACCAACTTTGAATGCAGGGCCTCAGTACTAACAGCTAGGAGGCATTTAAAATAAGGTTCCTGAGGCAAGAGAGATGGCTCAGCAGTTAAAAGAGCACTGGCCGCTCTTGCAGAGGACCCATGTGTGATTCCCAGCACCCACATGGCGGCTAACAACCATCCGAAACTCCAGTTCCAGGGGATCCAATGCCCTCTTCTGACCTCTGTGGGCACTGTATGACACAGGTGCACTTACACACGTGCCGGCAATACATTTATTCACACAAGATAAAAATAATAAACTATTTTTTTTGGTCTTAAAGTAAGGTTCCTTCCAGCCCTGTGTGGTGGCAATCACTCTGTGTTAGAGTGTGTGAACATTTACAGTGTTTCTGGGCCCTTCTGGAATAAAGGTGAGAGGAGAGAGCAATGGAGGGGTCAGCACCCTCCCCGTCTCAACCTTATCCCTGCCCTGCCCAGCCTTTCAACGGAAGTAAACATGGAGATCCCCTGACCACAGAGGTTGGCCAACAAGGTCCTGCTCACCACCCCTTTTTATTAGCCAAGGGCAGGCTAATTGCTAAGGCTGGCCTTGTGCCTTTGAAAAGCTATAAAAAGAGAAAAGTGCAACTGAGACTGTACAAGGCCTGTAGACATGAATACACTTTTATCTGATCTATGGAGCATCTGCAGTCTTTTTTTTTTTTTTTTTTGAGACAAGGTCTCCCTGTAGGCCCAGCTGGCCTGGAACTCACTATGTAGACAAGGCTGGCCTTGAACATACAGAGATTTGCCTGCCTCTGCCTCTGCCTCCTGAGGGCTGGGATTAAAAGCTGAGCTGCATCTGTTGTCTTTTTTTTTGAAAGTTAGTCTTTTTATTTTTATTTAAAAAATTTTTTTTAATTTTATTATTTTTTACGTGTATGAATTTACTGTCTGCATGTAGGTCTGTGCACCGGTGTTGTGCAATGCCGCGGTGGTCAGAAGAGGGCGTCAATTCCCCTAGAGCTGGAGTTAAAGATGGTTCTTAGCCGCCACGTGTGGGCTGGGGATCCAACCTGGGTCCTCTGCAAGAGCAGTCGGCGCTCTTAACCGCTAGGCCATCTCTCCAGCCCACATCTATTGTCTTAACAGAAGTTAACTTCTCTCTTATCCCTGTGGAGTGGTCAACTCTGGCTTCGTTGAACTCATCTTGGCTAACTTCCTGTGTGCAAGACAAGGTCAAGCCAGACTCTGCTGAGGGGAGCTGGTGGTCTGGGAACTCTTGTCTTGGTTTTGAAGCCAACAAAGCATAAGCTATTGAAACACAAAGCTGGTGCCTACGGTGACTCTACATGAAACCCAGCAGGGCAGGATCTCATGTTCAAGGGCTGCAATGACCTTGTACACAATCTGTTACGGCCCATGGGTGTTTGCATCAAGTGAGAGGCAGCAACATCTAGAAAGATGCCAGGGCTCAGATGAACGGAAATGGGAACCTTGCTTAATCACACATGTTAACTGGGCTGCCGGGCGTGGTGGCGCATGCCATTAATCCCAGCACCCGGGAGGCAGAGATAGGTGGATCTCTGTGGGTTCAAGGCCGGCCTGGTCTACAGAGTGAGCTCCAGGACACCTGGTACTAAAAGGGAGACCCTGTCTCAAAAATACCAAAAAGAGTGTAAAACCAAAAAAAATTACAAATATTAATAATGCTTAGCTGAGATAGATCATGTTATGTATTTAATGTCTATTCTCTGTACTCTAATCTTTAAATGTCTGTACATAAAACAAAGCCAGAGATGTAGTGGGACAGTTAAATGGTGGGTTTTCATATGGGGCTTGAAAAATTACATTTAATTTATGACTTTGGTAAAATACATATTTGTTAAGATATTACCAAAGTAATGTTAACCAAAAGCCAGTAACAAAATGGAGTTATTAGTTGCTCTTTCAGTGGTTGTGTATATTTAACCTGTAGATCTTCACAGAAAAGGAATTTTGGACAGATAACTGCCTAAATAATATTGTTATAATTATGGCTTCTACCTGTGAAGTGCTGTCTTTGTCTGATGCCTTTAGCCACAGGACTCTATGCCTATTACTAAATAAAAGAGTTATATGGAAGCAACATATATTTAAATGAAACACTAAACAATTTTGAAGGCAGGAACTGGTAAGATAGTGATCATAGTACACCCAGAAAACCTGTGTTATAGATTATCCACTCTTATTGATTGCTTTGCAAGCCTGGAATCAGAACTTTGGTCTCATCCATATATCCCTGTGTCTGCTCTGTGATCAGAAGTGAAGCTGGTTGGCAGCAGGACCAGCTTCAGATGAGCAGCTATTTGTCAAATGAAGGCATATCTATAGCAATGTGGGGCTTAACCTTAAACAATGCAAGAAAACCAACCCCTGATGATTGTGGAGTTGTCTGCACAAGGATCATTCTAGCCTTAAAAATACATTTTTGTGCTTGGAAACCTTTTTTCACTTCATGGATGCATTCCCCAAAGCTTTTTGTGTATTGAGAATTGAGATCAATAGGCATAGTCTCAAAGGGCAGATGTAATCACAGGCAAAAACAAAGTACTCAATTATAAGTTTAGTGGAATAAATAAGTAAAGTAATGATGTAATAATAGTATTTTATCCTTCATTAACAGTTCTAATGTGATAAATGAAAAGATACACATATGTTTTGTGAAAAGGTTTTTCTTCATTCCTAAAACACCAATTTGATATTTTGTATATTGAAGGGATATGTATGACTCTTTGATATTCATATTAAATACATATTATACAAAAAAAAAAGATACACATATACCTGAATTTAAAATATATAGCATATATTACTCCTGGTCACACAATTAACACTTACTATTTATTAACTTTTTATTTTATATGTATATTCCCTTTTAGTAAATTTTATAGGGTTTCTTCTATTTCCTGGAGCCAGCAGTAGATATTTGTAACTCAAATGATGCAGGTTTCTTCAATTTTAGAGTTCTTTTAGAGTGCTTTAAATATTCAAATAAAATAGTCTGTCGTAGAGTGATGTGTAGTGACTCTGTAACAACATCATTTCTATTTTAAAGCATTTTTAAATTTAAATTTAAATTTAAAGCTGATGTTTTTTTTATTCCAGCTTTTTTATTCAAATATAAAATGCATAGCAGAAATGAATACAAAAAAGTGCACAGATGCTGAATTTCTTAAGTAAAATGCATTCATACAATTCAGTCTTGGATGGAACCAATCACCAGGAGCCTTCAATAAAAATAAAACTGCCCTGATTTTACTACTGTCTTAGTTTTATTTCTGTTGCTGCGACAAAATACCCGTACAAAAACTGACTCACAATTCTGGGTTCCAGTACATTGCAGCAAGAAAGTCATGATTGATAGCAGGAACTTAAAACAGCAGCTAGCCACGTCCTTACGTGATAGCAGGGACTTAAAACAGCTATCCACGTCCTTACGTGATAGCAGGGACTTAAAACAGCTATCCACGTCCCTACGTGATAGCAGGGACTTAAAACAGCTAGCCACATCCTTACGTGATAGCAGGAACTTAAAACAGCTAGCCATGTCCTTAGGCAGCGAAGAGCAGGGCATATGTGTGTACTAAGCAAGTGGTGGATTGATTCTAGAGCCTGGTAAGAGATTTATATTATAAGCCGGGCATGGTGGTACACGACTTTAATCCTAGCACTCGGGAGGCAGAGGCAGGTGGATCTTTGTGAGTTCAAGGCCCTCCTGTCTACATAGCAAGTTCCAGGACAGCTGGGGCTACAGGGAGACCCTGTCTCAAAAAGACAAAAAAAAGAGAGAGATTTACATTATAACAACATAGTTGCTTTCTGATAAGCAGAAATATAACAATAATGTGGTTCAGCTTACATTTCATCTGGGGATTTGATGCAAGCATCCACAAATGAGGGAGATCATTCACCCTTTGTTTTTCTGGGACTGTGTTANGGGCTCAGATGAATGGAAATGGGAACCTTGCTTAATCACACATGTTAACTGGGCTGCCGGGCGTGGTGGCGTGCATTTGCCATTAATCCCAGCACCGGGAGGCCGCGATAGGTGGATCTCTGTGGGTTCAAGGGCCGGCGGTCTATAGAGTGAGCTCCAGGACACCTTGGTACTAAAAGGGAGACCCTGTCTCAAAAATACAATAAGAGTGTAAACACCAAAAAAAAAAAAAAAAAAAAAAACAAACAAACAAACACATGTTAACTGGGCTGGAAAATCCAGCCAAATACAAGCAGTACAGAGGTTCATGGCGTGTGACTCATCGGCCAGAGGCCAGGGTCTGAAAATCCATCCCGATGAGTAACTCAGAACACTAAAAGAGTTCTAGCCACAGAGATGTTCTGCCAGTAGTTTTTAAGACAGCAGGGGAAAACAAGACCCCCAAACTGACTGTGAGGGTAGTCTGTGTCACCAGATGGAGGTTGCAGGAGGTGCCATGGTGCCCATGCCTGGGGTGCTTGATGTGGTCTGTCTTTCCGTGTGATGACAAGTTAGACAGGGAGACAGACAGCCCAGAGGGACCAGTTCCAAAGGGATATTGGTGTAAGACTCAAGCTTCCTCTTCAGAATATGTGCAGACCAAACCTCACTCCTGGGGTGAGAGAGATGGCCCAGAGGGTAGGGACACTGCTGCCAAGCCTGACCTGAGTTCCATCCCATGGACTCACATCATGGAAGACTTGAAAACCCATTCCTGCAAGTTGTCTGACTTCCACATGTGTGCTGTGGTATGTGACACATACATACACACATCCCCCACACAAATGGGATTAAAAACACACATACACTCCTTTCTAGCCAGAGGCTTCACTGTCAACATTGTCACACTTGTGGGATTCCACAGACCTGTTAAACCCAAGAAGGGCTGCAAATGGTCCGAATATGAAATGGTTATATCCACCTCACACTACTTCCCGGGAAATAAAGAATATTAATAGGGCTGGAGAGATAGCCTAGTGGTTAAGAGCACCGACTGCTCTTGCAGAGGACCCGGGTTCGATCCCCAGCCACCCACATGGCGGCTCTAGCACCATCTGTAACTCCAATTCCAGGAGAACTCCAGTTTCCAGGGTAAACCTGAGACCCTCTTCTGAGGGCATTGCAGACCACAGGTGATACAACCTACATGCAGACCGCTACAACTCAACACATACAAAAATTCAAAAGAAAAAATTTAAAAAAAAAAAGCCGGGCGTGGTTGCGCACACTTTAATCTGCCTTGGGAGGCAGAGGCCGGAGGGAAATCTTGTTAGTTCACGGCCGGGGCCTGTTCTACAGAGTGCGTTTCCCGGACAGCTGGGGCTACAGGGAGAACCCGTTTCGAACGACAAACAAATAAAAATCAAAAAAGGAATATTAATAATGGCTTGGCTAGCACAGTATGTTCTTGGTACTTACAATTTCCCCTTGTCTTTACTTTGGGTACTGTGGTTTAAGTAGTTTTATATGAAATGCAACTAGGAGACTCGATAGGAAGATAACAGAGAGGCAGTCAGTGTTGGTCTCAGTCTTGTTCAGGGAAACTTATGCAGACTCATAACTGGTCAAAGTGGTAAGAACTGACTGCTAAGTGCTCAGCCAAAATGGGAATACATCTATATCCCCATCAGTGACATCACCGAGGGGCAGAGAGAACGCGGACAGAGGACTATGAAATGCTGTCTTCTGGACACGACTAAGGCCCTTGTCCTCAGGAATTCAGCACAGCACCAGTGGCTACCTGCCATGTCAGGGCCGTCAGCATTCAGTCAAGGATGACGAGGCACTCATGGGGCCACACCCCTCCCAGAGGAGACACTGGCAGTGACTTCTGGGGGAGGAGTCGCACTCTGCAGAGGTGTGGCCATTGGTAAGATGCCCAGTCCAGTAAATAATCCCCCTGCAAGCAACCACCGTTTAAGAGTGGGCACACCATGGTGGGGACACGTGCACACCACCCATCCACCCCACACACACACACACACAAATACAGAGGGGGAACTTGGTGAGAACAGGTTCAGTGGGAAGGAGAGGGGGATAGGAGAGGAAAATGGGAAGATGTGATCAAAGTAAGTATGAAATTGTGCAAGAATTTTTGAAAATGCAATTGGAGCTGGGCGTGGTGGCACATGCCTTTAAATCCTAGCACTTGGGAGGTTGGGAGGCCGAGGCAGGCCGATCTTTGTGAGTCAAGCCCGCCTGGTCTATAGAGTGAGCTCCAGGACCAGCTGGCGGCTACAGGGAGACCCTGGCTCGAAAAGACCAAAAAAAAAGAAAAAAAAAAAAAAGAAAATGCAATTGGAAGAATCTTGCTGAACTGCTAAGCCTTGTGTGGGTCAAAAAAAAAAAAACAAAAAACAAAATAAAACAAAACAAAACAAAAAACAGGCACAAAATCGCAATGTTGGTGTATTGGTCACTTTTGCTGTGATAAAACCACGATGACCAAGGGAATTTATAAGGAAGAGTTTATCTGCGTTTACAATTGACAGTTCCAGGGAATTAAGAGTCCATCATGGCAGGGAGGCATGGTGGCAGGAGCTGGAGCAGAAAGCCAAGGTTCACATCTTCCAGTGAAAACAGGAAGCAGAGAGAGCAACTGGAGCCTACAAGGCTTGGTGTACTAAGCCCATTCCCAGTGACATACTTCCTCCAGCACAGCCACACCTTCTAAGACTTCCCAAAACAGCACCACAAACTGAGGACAAAATGTCTGAATACTTGAAGCCTATGGGGGACATTCTCATTCAAACCACCACAGCTGGTATTCAATGTTTTCTGCTTCTGGTGTCCTTGAACTCATTTTGAAAAATGCAACTGTAGAAACACAACCATGACAAAGGCTCTGAACTGAATGTACAGCAGGTGACCAGAGACTGAGGACCAGAACTCAAGTGAAATAAAACCTGCAGTGTAGGCCAATTAAGTCCAAGACAGAAGGCAAAGGAAACCCAAGAACATGTTTGGGCAGGCTCACCTGTCCACTGGGCCTACGCCTGGCTCTGGTGAGCAGAGGCAAAGATGCTCTTGGCTGTCTTCTCTGTATGGTTCAGTCTCCTGCCCCATAGGCCACCTGGAACTGGGAACCATGTCCTGAACAGCAGTGCTCACTGTCCCTGAACTTCCAGGAGTATCTGGGCTTCTTTGCCAAGATGGGCCCTCAAGGGCTAAAGTAGCTGAGTCTGCTGTGGGCACCTGAGCACTGCTGTTGCACTGGAAGATATGAAATGTTCATCTCCTAGCTGGACGTGGTGGCGCACGCCTTTAATCCTAGCACTGGGGAGGCAGAGGCAGAGGCAGAGTTCAAGGTCAGCCTGGTCTACAGAGCGAATTCCAAAACAGCTGGGGCTATAGGGAGACCCTGTCTCGAAAAGACAAAAAAAAAAAAAGTTCATCTCCTATACTAGGAAAGCTGTGGCAGGAGGATTATGAATTTGAGGCTAGGCTGGGCTACCTAAGTACTAATTTCTTTGCAAGGCAGTACTTAAAATCAGTGAAACCACTGGGCATGGTGGCACATGACTTTAATCCCAGCACTCAGGAGGCAGATGCAGGTGGATCTGAGTTCAAGGCAGAAAGTCTACATAGCAAGCTCCAGGTCTACATAGCAAGCTCCAGGCCAGCTAGGACTAAAGGGAGACCTTGTCTCAAAAGGACCAGAAAAAAAAAAAAAAAAAAAATCAGTGAAACCTGGGCTGGAGAGATGGCTCAGATGTTCTAAGAGCACCGACTGCTCTTGCAGAGGACCCGGGTTCAGTTCCCAGCACCCATATGGTGGCCGAGAATCAGTCTTCAACTCCAATTCCAGAGGAATCCGACACCCTCTTCTGACCTCCTCAGCATTGCATGACCATGGGTGCACAAACCTACATGCAGACAGTATATCATACACACAATTAAATTCAAAAAAAATTTAAAAAAGTATTTGCTCCTTTTAGCAGACCCAGCTTTGGTTCCCAGCACCTACACGGCGGCTCATAACTGCCTGTAACTCCAGTTCCAGGGGGATCCAATGCCTTCCTCTGGCCTCCGTGGGTACTACATGCACCTGATGGACTTCCATGTAGGCAAAACACTCATAAAGAACATAAACAGGCTGGCGAGTGGCCTAGTGGTTGAGCACCAACCGCTCTTGCAGAGGACCCGGGTTCAATCCCCAGCACCCACATGGCAGCTGAGAACTGTCTTTAACTCCAGTTCCAGGGGAATCCGACAATACATTCATACACATACAAAATAAATAAAAGAACATAAACATGTTAAAACCATTAGCAAAACTCCTCTTCCCAATTTATGAAGGACCAAGCCTCAGATTTAGAAATTACTTTTTTTTTTTTTTTTTTTTTGTCTTTTCAAGACCACTCTGTAGACCAGGCTGGCCTTGAACTCACAAAGATCCACCTGCCTCTGCCTCCCAAGTGTTAGGATTAAAGGTGTGCACCACCACACCCAGCTAGAAATTACTGTTATATTTACCAACACCCCACTCTAATCAGTCCAATACTAAATTCTCTAATTTGATTGATCTGGCTGTAGGCTTGCAATAAAAGAAAAGGTATGTCTCAGAAGACTGCTGCTTTAAAAAAAAAAAAAAGTATGTATGTACAGGTGATATTCCCAAGTCTATTCCACAGTAGATATCCCCTGGCCTTGTCAGTAATCATACAGTTTAGGAGCTGGAGACATGGCTCAGCGGTTAAGAGCACCAACTGCTCTTGCAGAGAGAGGACCAGAGGTTCGATTCCTAGCACCCACATGGCGGTTAAGAACTGTCTTTATTTCCTGTTCCAGGGGAATCTGATGCCCTCCTCTTCCGTGGCATTGCATGACATAGGTGCACCAACCTACATGCAGACAGTACACTCATTCACGTTAAAAAAAAAAAAAAATCATGGGCTGGAGAGATGGCCCTTGCGGTTGAAGAGCGCCGATCCGCTCTTGCAGAGGACCCGGTTCGATCCCCAGCACCCATATGGGGCCGAGAACCGTCTGAAACTCCAATTCCAGAGAAACTCCAGTTCAGGAGGAATCTGGACCCCTCTTCTGACCTCCGCGGCATTGCACGACATGGGTGCACAAACTTGCATGCAGACAACACATTCATACACATACGGAAATAAAAAAAAAATTAAAAAAAAAAAATCATACGGTTTAAAGATGTCTTGAGCCACAGATCCTAAAGCTGAAGAACTGTTCATATCTCACATGTGATGCTTGCAGGATGTCACAGCACATCATTCAGACTATATACAAACAGAAAACTTCTGAGAAGGACACACTGGTTTTGTGATTCTGATTTTATTCTCAAAGACCAGAATGGACCAGGACACAGGGTTAACTTGAGGTGAGTTCAGTGCCGAGGCGACTCTCTTCCGGAAGAGGGCTGCGGCATCCTGAACTTGGAGAGGTCCAGGTTCAGGTCCAGGAAGGTGTACGAGTTGTAGGCATGGTGCTGGAGGTTCTTGTAGGTGGTGGTGTCAGTCGGCTGCGGTGCTTGAATGGGCTCTGCAGAGGAACAGGAGAGCTGTCAGACATCCAGCCCACTAGGCACTTAGCTCCCGAGGTCTCCAGAACACTGGTCTAGGACACACGGACTGTCTGATAAAAGAGAAAAGCCCACAGAAGCAGCCACAAGCTTCCAAAACAAAACTGAGGCATTACCTGAAACTCTAGGCTGAAACTTACGGCCTTACCAACAAGAAATGTGGGCAATGCTGTCACCATAAAACACACACCAAGCCCTCATCTTGTCACAGAAATCTCCCCCAGTCTACATCACATATTTATCAGAGAGGATAGAGAATCTGCTTCCTTTCTGGCAATAAAATGGTAACATCCTAACATTTTGCTTTGTGCATTTCTGGGCCCTGGACTCATAAGTCTGGAAGGAAGTGGAATTGTGGAAGGCTCTTCAGGTTACGTAAAGATGCCAGGGAAAAACCCAGCTCCCTTGGAAATGTCTGTGATAGATGCATGGATAAACATTTTCTAAAGCAAAATTAAACTCCCGAATAATGACAAAGAAAACTCGAGTGTTACACTAATGATAAATACTAAGTTAGCCATTTATTTTAAACAGGAAAAATTAAATTCATATACCTAAACATTTGATAATCTTAAAATGAAAAAAGTGTGTGACTGAGGTGAACGCCACTGTTCTTCTGCAGTAGAGAAACAAGAAAACAAGACTGAAGACAAAGCTAGGGCAGGCGACAGGCCAAGGCTGGGGAGGGGGTCTCCTTAAACTTCTGGAAATCTAGTCAGAGCTGTCTCGATTTCTATCATACTGAATAGAAAAAGAACCTGTTCAGGTTCTTTCTGTATTATTCCAATACCAAAAGCTGTTTCTCATTTTTGGATCCCATGAAAAAGATGTCTGAGAGCTGGCATCCTGCTGGCCTTACATGCTGAAGACCATCACTGTAGCAAGACACCAAAGCTGAGTGCAGAGACAGCACAGGGGAGGGGACAACGGGAGCCAGTGTTGGTACCAACAGTCCACCCGGACACAGGGGTCCAGGGGAGCGCTTCGTGAGCATCAGCAACTTGTAGACAGTCCTGCAAAAGTTTTCAAAAAGGGAAGGAAGTTCTCTCCTCTCTGTCTGTGTCTCTCTCTCTCTCTCTCCAGGGCTGGGAAACTGAAGCCGGGACCTTACTTATGCCAGGCAGAGACTCTACCACTAGGCTACATCCTTAGCCCCTACCACTAGGCTACATCCTCAGCCCCGCAAAGCTTTTTTCACAAAGGTTTGCAATCTAGAAATCCTAGGTTTTGTTTTCATCCTAGCTTTGGCCTCCTCTCCAGGTGAAAGCAGAGCTGAAAACGGCAGCACTGAGCGGCGAGGCAGCTCCCGAGGTCTTGAGAAGTCTGGCAAGCGCTGATGCTGCATGTTAACAAAAGAGAAAAGTGCAATGGAAGACATAAATCCTGTCCACATCTTGCTGCTGCAACAGCAATGCATTAGGTAGTCCACGTTAGGCAAGAGGTGGCAGAGAAGGAAACAGAGGAAGATGGCCTTGTTAGTGACGATGTGTCCTAGAGGAGGCTCGAGGAACTACAGACTAAAATCAAAAACTGTTAATTGTTCCCAATGAGCTGCCTGGAGGAGGTCACGCATGTTCAAGAACATGCAATTTGATAGAAATACACGATTTCTCTGGAGAAACCCTCACGGAGATCATCAGAAGATGAAAACAGCCCAATATGTCACTGCGAACAAGAAAGACTAAAGCTCAGTCCCAGCTCCTGCAGCTGACTTCTGCTTCATCCTACATTGTGGGCTTTCCTACATTGAGCACAGTGATGCTCAGAGCACCCATGCAGTTTTGTCCCCTCAAGGGGGGGGCCACCATAGCCAGTGTCTGCAGTGCTCCTGATCTATGCAAGTTCAACAGAAGACTCCCCTTACTGCTCAGCAGGATGCTGGGCAAGTTCATGAAGTGAGCACTTATTTACCTCTAAGTTAAGGTAAAATTGCCAGTTACTAAAAAACATACTGGCTAAAAAGTAGTCAAGGATGGCCAAGTGGTGCACACCTGGAATCCTGGCACTAGGGAGGTGGAGGTGGAGGGGTCAAAAGTGCAAGACCAACAGCAGGTCAGCCTGAGTTCCATTAGACCTTGTCTCAAAAAAAAAAAAAAAAAAAAAAATCTAAGAGTACCAAGGTCATACTCTTCCATTTCAAGACGAAGTTAGGGCCAAGAGTGGTGCCACACGCCTTTAGTCCCAGCACTCGGGAGCCAGAGGTAGGAAGATCTCTGAGTTTGAGGCCAGCCAGGTCTGCAGAGTGAGAGCCTGTCTCTAAAAAGAACTGTAAACTGCTAGGACTCTGCAAACCACGATCCACATCTCTGCTCAGACAGGGAGGTGTCTCTTGGGCCCCATCTGATGCATTGCAGTACTTCTAAGCAACAGAAATACAAAGTTGTTTTTTGTTTTTGTCTTTGAGATAGGGTCTCCCTTTAGTCCCAGATGACCTGGAGCTCGCTCTGTATGTACACCAGGCTGGCCTTGAACTCACAGAGATCCACCTGCCTCTGCTTCTGGACTGCTGGAATTAACATGGGATGTGCATCACTATGTCCGGCCTACAAAGCTGTTCTTTACACTCTAGCCACACTACAGGACAGGGGGAGTCTGAATCAAGGCAAGGTGTACCCTGTGTGTCGACTTGGGGCTCCTGCTGTGGGGCTGGGTCCACGGGCTGGACTCCCTCGACTGCTGCCTCACAAAGGTGTTGCTCCAGCTTTGGTCCTGCTGGCCTCTCGTCAAGGACACCTTTCTTCTGACCAGGAACTGTCTTTGGGTACCTCACTGGTTCCTCATCTTCCAAGTTCTCCTCCTTGCTCTCTGTATGGACCTGCGGCACCGGCTTCTCCAGGCTTTCTCCTCTCATCAGGGGAGAACCTGCCTTCCACCCAGGCTCTGGCACTTGGGTCCCAGGGGCAGCAGCTGGCAGCCGCCTCCCTGCCCCAGTCTCTTTTGTTCTTAGCACCGGCATGGGGCCATCACTGAGACCTGCAGATGATCCGGCTTTTGTGTGGTCAGGCAAGATCCCCTTGGCTTCAGGTGGCTTTGGGCTCTTTTCCTGTGGGTCTCCTTCCTTCACCTTCTGCTTTGAAACCTCCTTACTGGACTGTGATCTTGCTGTTGCAGGCTTGGGTTTGGGCTCTTTTCTGTCCTCTAAAGGCTTGGCGAAGGTCCCTTTCTTCCCTGGCTGCTGGGGCCTCCCTGGGTGGGTGACATCTGTGCGTGACTTCTGCACCCTAGCTTTCTCTTTTGCTGATACTGCAATTTTGGGGGCTCCGTTCTCAAAGGAGTAGGTGGCCTCTGGTTTGGGAAGCCCTCCCTTGCCTTGGCCTGCCACTCTGGGATCAACTTCTGAGCCGTGCCCCTCCTCATCAGACTCCGAGTCAGAGGAGCTGGATGAGGATGAGGATGAGGATGAATCATTTTTCACCTTCTGGGCATGCTGCTGAGTCTCTAAGTTAGAGAACTCTTCTTGGAACGGAGCTGGAACTTTCTGAGGAAACTCTACCAAAGTCTTTCTTGACAGAGGTTTCAGAATCCCTTCATCTGTGAGTGGTGGGCTGCCACCAGGGGGCGAGCCAGCTAGTGCCACACCTGTGCTCCCCACCATAGGGTGAGAACTGGGTGGAGACGGGCTCTGGGGCAGTGGCACTGCTGCGTGGGTGGCTAAGAGCTGTTCTCTCTCCTTTGGTTCCACTATATCTGGGAAATGGCATAAAGAGGAATATTTAATATTTAATGTACAACTCAAAGCCATAGACATTGCATTGCATACCAGTGTGTTATTATAACGTCGTCCAGGTAACCAACCTAAGGCAGGTGCCGGGAACCACTCCACAGGTGCTGGGGCAGCAGCAAGGAGCGGGCAGAAACGTTTGAAGATGTGCATTTCTCACCAACAGGAGTCACAGATTTATTGCCATTTCTCACACGAATAGCTTCCCAGGTGAGTATTACTTTTAAGCTAGCTCACCTAAATTTAAGGCAGTTAAACTATAATGCAGATGTTCTCAGATGATTATGGAAGTCTTAGTATTGTGCAATTTCTTAAAGCCCTAAAATCACCCAAGTTTTGGTGCTTCTCAAATTATTAAAGAAGTTTGGAACTTGAACTTTCTGCACAGAACAGCAGAGGTATAGACAAGGGTCTGATGTAGGTCTGTTCGTGTGTGGAAGAGTGTACAGGAGGGAGTGGTGACAGCAATTCGAGCAAAGATTCCCTAAAAAGGAAGAAAAGTACTCAAAAATCACACAAATCACATGAAGATTTCAACAGCCAAGAAAACAAGTTTTTTTTGTTTGCTTGTTTGTTTTTGGTCTTTTTCAAAACAGAGACTCCCTGTGGCCCCAGCTGTCCTGGAACTCACCAGGCTGGCCTTGAACTCACAAAGATCCGCCTGCCTCTGCCTCCCAAGTACTAGGATTAAAGGCATGTGCCACCATGCCCGGCGAAAACAAGTTTTATTTATTTATTTTATTTATTTTTGTATGTGTATGAGTGTACTGTCTGCATGTAGGTTTGTGCACTCGTGTCGTGCAATGCCGCGGAGGTCAGAAAAGGGTGTCGAATTCCCCTGGAACTGAAGTTCTCCTGGAATTGGAGTTACAGACAGTTCTCAGCCGCCATGTGGGTGCTGGGGATCAAACCCGGGTCCTCTGCAAGAGTAGTCGGTGCTCTTAACCGCTAGGCTATCTCTCCAGCCCCGAAAACAAGTTTTATAACACCAAAAAGTTCTAAAATAATTTAGTCACACATATCACTGAAAACAGATGCTATAGAAAGAACAGGATAAATTCTAACATAAAAATCATAAATTTAGCCTGGCATGGTGGTGCACACCTTTGGTCCCAGCACTAGGGTGGCAGAGGCAGGTGGACCTATGTGAGTCCAAGGCCAGCTAGGGCTACAGAAGACCCTGTCTCCAAAAGACAAAAAAAAAGATCAAAAAAGAAAAAAACCTTAAATTTCATATATATTTATAAAAAAAGAAATAATAAATTAGAGCTCATTTCATTCTGTCTTTTCAGTGGCAATACATTTTTATAAATACACAAATCAGAAGGAAAATGTAGAACAAGTGTTTAGGCCCTAGCCCCCAGGGCAAGTGCTGATATAGTGATGCCCAGAGAGCACATACAGCTGTGGGTCATGCTGAACAGCACAGCAGGGCAGAAGGGCAGCACACATTTGATCTCTTTAAGCCACAACTGCGGGGCTCTGAATCCCCAACGTGCAAGATCTGCTGGCCTTCAAACCCAGCTTACCCACTCATCTGCACAACCACTCACATTCCAAGTGCCGGTTGTAGCTGTGTTGGTGCAAGGCTTGTTTAGCATACACCAAGCCCTGGGTTGGATCCCAGCACTGCATGAAATCAGGTGTGGTGCATGCCTGTAATCCTAGCATTCCAGAGGTGGAAGAAGGATCCAAAAATTATGGAGGATTTGTGGGGTTGTTTTGATGTTGTCGATTGAACACAGGACCTTGTGCACATTAGGCAAATTCTATCAGCGAGCTCTCTCCTGGGCCCCTGGAGATTTAAAAAAGTGTAATTTTTAAGCAAGTTCAAGGCCAGCCTGGGCTACACAGTCACAAGAATAGAGCATTTCAGACAGGCTTGACATTGATATAACCTAGAAACTTAGTTTGAAAAGAAGACTGTACCACATGGAAAGAGAAGGCCCTAAAGTTTCTTTTCTTTTTTTATTGCTCAGGTGGTTCTAGTGAAATTTTTTTCATTAAAAAAAATTTTTTTTATGTGTATGAGCGTACTGTCTGCACGTAGGTTGCTGCACCGTGTCGTTCGGCCCTAAAGTTTCTTTTATCTCCATTAAGAAGAATCTCAAAAAAGAGGCTAATGGATAGAGGATGGGGTCTGCTTTAGCAGACAGCCAGCCCTGCCCAGGCCTCCTCTATGCCTCAGAAGGAAGCTGATCCCTAGTTGCTACCACTAACCAGGACCAAGTCTGCATTCACCAGTGCAGCCATGATGTCACTGGGAGGGAACACAGCCACAGAAGAGGACACGGGCCTCCCCTGAGTGAAGTGGGCCCAGTGTCTGGATACAGGGGTGGCATGGGCTGATGGCATTCTGGCAAGACACTACCTTTCTTCATAGAAAGCCTAATGGAATTCTCGCTGCGTACAGCAGATGGCTCCTGCAGTCCTATCTTAAGAGCCCAGGAGGGGCCTTCAGGGGGCTTCAAGTCAGACCACAGCAGCCTCCACACAGCGAAGGTCTGTGGCTACAGCAAGAGCACCAGCTTCACTCCCTGGTGCTGCCCCATCTCTACTCCAAACATTTTTTCTGCTTGGCTTAAAAGCGAGGGCACAACCTTCAAGTTTTCAGACAAACTAAGGATAACTCCGGTGTTTGAACTGAATCAGCAGCCCCCAAATACTTCCATGTGGTATCAGTGAGGCAGAAAACCAGCCCAGGACCCAGAGCCTCAACACAGCTAAAGAAGACTTAGAGTTACATGCTGTGTGACTGTGAAAGTCTTAAAAAAATGAATGGCATGAGAATTGAGAAGTTTTATTTTGTTTTGTCTTTTTGAGACAGGGTCTCTCAGCTGGCCTGGAGCTCCCTATGTAGACCAAGCTGGCCTTGAACTCACAGAGATCAGCTTGCCTCTGCCTCCCGAGTGCTGGGATTAAAGGCATGCACCACCACACCCGGCAAGAATTGAGAAGGTTTTCAGAGGCAGGAGGGTACAGTGATTTGAGACCACAGGCAAGAATGTCGAAGTCCACACCAGATCCTCCATCTAACTCCTGTGTGACATCTCAGCCCCTGGCCCGTAGGGTGGGGATCAGCACTCAGGCTTGGCCGAGGTATGTGAGATGGCACTCGGGAAGCACTCAGAGCAGCTCCCTTTTAAACCTGAAACAGAGCTGAAATGGAGCACTAATTCTGGAACTGCACAAAACCCGGGGATGGTGGTACACACCTGTAATCTCAGCACTCAGGAGGATCAGAGTTCAAGACCAACAGGGACCACATAGCAAGACCTTGATAAAACTGGGGGAAAAAAAAGCTATGTGAAAAATTACTCAACCAATACTTACTACTGATCCCCAATGTGGCTGGGGTTCAAGAAACCACAAATAAAGACCAGGCGCTTCTCCAAGCAGAGAACACCCAGGTGCTGACACATGTCAGCAGCCTTTCTCCAGAAGAAGTATGAGAACCAAGAGTTGCATTAGGGCAGACAATACGGTCCCTGAGGGCAGGTCCTGACCCTTGGGCTGGAGACCAAGCCCAGGTGCAGGGAGCTCACAGGACAGCTCCCAGAGCCTCCTGCAGGCCTAAGCTGGTGATGCACCATGTGGGGAGAAGCATTTTTTTAACCTTCCACTCAAGGGAAGGTCTGAATGCATTTATTCAGAAACATTTTTTTGTACGGGGATTAAATTATGAGGTACAAATGTCACATGTCCTGAAGACGATTTGCTTCTGAAGACTCTCTTCCACCCCAAAGCACCCTGCTACTTACATAGCGCACAGGGATCACATCCCTGTCCCCTGTCAGCCTCACAGCACACAGGGAAGTGTCCTGCAGTCCAATAAGCAAAGTCTAGGCTTAGATGGCTGCAGGGCCACCCTAGCCAGGGCCAGGAGCAAAATGGGGGCCCGAGGCCAACTCCAGGCTTGTTCTCCTTTCCCAAACTTTCCAGGGATAAAGCTGGCCAGCTCTACTCAAATAAACATGCTTTTTTTTTTTTTTTTGTCTTTTCGAGACAGCGTCTTCCTGTAGCCCCGGCTGTCCTGGGACTCCCTCTGTAGACCAGGCCGGCCTTGAACTCACAAAGATCTGCCTGCCTCTGCCTCCCAAGTGCTAGGATTAAAGGCCTGTGCCACCACGCCCGGCTATAAACGTGATTTCTTACAGAGAGGGCTCTACCATTTAGTCCAAAATCATAAATCTAGGAGGTAAGAGTACAGATAACTCAAAAATCTACCAGAGAAGAGGCCATGGTCAGTAATGAAATCCAACAGTCTTTCATCAGTATGCACTTATCATGGCCCCGGGTTCCATGCCCAGCATACAAAACCAAACACGGAACCATGCCACATATGGAACAGAACTGAAATTCTTTTACAACTTTTATTTAATAATTTACGCATATAGTGTTTTGGCCTGAATGTATGTAAAATGCATCTGTGTTGTGCAATGCCCTTGAAGGCCAGAAGAGGGTGTGGGATCTCCTAGAACTGGAGTTATGGACAGCTGTTAGCTGCCATGTGGGTGCTGGGAATTAAACCTGGTCCTCTGGAAGAACAGCAAGTTCTGAACTCTCTAGTCCTGAACTGACATTCTTGCTGCAAACACTTCTTATGTTTACTGGTATTGTTGTTATGTCCTTATGTTTAAGCCACAAAAAGCACCATATTTTAAAACTGGGCAGGGACATGCCCACCACCTCTGCCCTGTTAGGACCCTTGTGGACACCCAGGTCTGGGAGCTCTTCTAGACCTGCATTGATTAATGCATCTCTCAACTCTCAGCAGTGAAGCATATTACACAGCAGATGGTGATTAACACAAAGAACCATAACTGGCCAATGTACAGGATTAAGAGGCTGCAGACTGCTTATCTCTGAAAAGGACAGCTAGATCAAATTTCTGCCTCCCAAGGCTCAGGAATCATTCAGAAAAGGGGGTGAAGAGATTGTAAAAGCCAGAAAAGGTGGATGTCCACAAGGAAGGTACTCATGTGAACTCATAGCAATGGCGACTGGATGCATAAGTCAGAGAAAATCCCAGTACAAATGTGGAAAAGTGGATAAGAAACCCCAACCCTGGGCTTCTTGAGGAACTACTGGCAACCGATGGTTGGTAGGAGGGGTCAGTTCATTTAAGGGTGAGACTCTTAGTAGGCTGACCAGGATTCAAATGAAGGACACACACCTGACTTTGTAGGTCATACATAAATATACATACATATACATATATGGAGTACAGAAATTTGGTGAGGGGCTTGTAAGGGGGGGGTTGCAGATGCAAGAAGGGTTCTAAATATGATTAAAATATATGAAATTTACAAAATTCAAGAAAAATTGATATTAAAAAAAAAGGCAGGGAGAGGGCAGAATTGAATCATGTTTCTCTGAAACTTTGGCCTCAGGTAGACCACGGCAGAGACACTTAACTACCAGGACAGCTCTGATGGAGAACACGAAAGGCTGTGGGCAGGAGCTCTCAAAAATACAAACGTTTAAGACCTAATGATGTTCAGGACAAGGAGAAAATGAACAAAAGAATCTATATAGTTTCAAACATTCAAGCTGAGGAAATGCTTTTTTTGTGAAACTAACCTCAAACTCAGTTACCACTGAACAACCCCAAATGAGCATGAAAGTTTAACAAGACATAGTAAGTTCTAGCCGGGTGTGGTGGTACATGCCTTTAATCCCAGCACTCTGGGAGGCAGAGGCAGGTGGATCTCTGAGTCTAAAGTCAGCCTGCGTGAGTTCCACGACAATTGGAGCTACAGGGAGACCCTGTCTCAAAAAGACCAAAAAAAAAAACCCACCAAAAAAACATAGTAAGTTCTGTGCAGTCTTTCAATTCACTAAATACATGACCAAAACATAGAAAATAAGATTATTCCCAGAAAAAGAAGCACTTAAAATCCATTATATTTCCTGCTTTCCTACAAACTGGCACTGAGAGAGAAGGTGAATAAAAAAGCTAGTTGCCCATCAATAAAAAATGAAAATTAAAAAAAAAAAAAGTTAGTTGCCAACTGGTGCCAGAAGTCAAAACAAGTGTGTCAAGCGTTAAAAGACCAGGCAACCAGGCACAAGCCAGGCATGGTGGCGCATGACTTTAATCCTAGCACTCGGGAGGCAGAGGCAGGTGGATCTCTGTGAGTTCAAGGCTAGCCTGGTCTACACAGAGAGCTCCAGGCCAGTTGGGACTAAAGGAAGACCCTGTCTCAAAAAAAAAAAAAAAAAGACTAGGCACTGGGCACCAGCTAAGTGCATCCTGGCACAAAACTGCCAGCTCGAATCTCCCTGCCCACTCTCAGACTCTGACAGGGCAAACCAGGGAAGCCGCAGCAGGGTCTTGACAGACAGAGGAAGTCAGAACCAGGGGAAGGAAACTGAGGAGGAAACTGAGGTGGGGTCTGACTTCCCCACACTAATGTAGGATTCCCAGGAGGGCCTTGGACCACCACAGCCCTCTATGGCATCATTTGCTCCCTGTTGTAGCCCAGCCCAGAGAAGCACCTATCCAGAGCTAACTCAGAGTACAAGACTTCGACACATCTGCTACCCTTACCCTAAAGGCTGCCCTCATTTTAAGGTCTGATTATAATCTGGCCAGTAGGAAGATTAAGAGGCTTGAGTTACTTAACTCATAAAACTCATTTCATGTGATTTCCATCAGATTCTCGGTCCCTTGGGACTTTCGTTAAACTCTTACCTTTTGGTGGACTTGGCTTCTTGGGATATTGAGGCAGTCCTTTTCCAACCTTCCCTGACTCTGCAGAGAGAGGCACTGAAGATGCAAGTCCTCGAAACACCTGTGCTTCCAGCACAGCCTGAGGAAAGTTAACAGGTAAGTCTACTTACTACTGACAACAGTTATTATAATGTGAGTACTAGATATTAATATTCACTGGGGACACTTCCAGTGGTTATTACCAGTTTTCCTAATGAGCATTATAAAAATTCTGAAAAGCTAAAAGAAGAAAATACCCCAGTTCCGGGACAATCACTGTTGACAACGGGGTCAATGAGTCATCTTCATTCTATCCTCTGCAAAAATTTCCCAGCACAGAAACTTAGAAGAGCTTGTGTTCTGCAGAAACCCCAGGCTTAGGAGGGTGCTGGAAGCTAGATGTTGCTGCGAGGAAGTAATACAACCACTTGTGATGCAAAGGGCTAGGTAGAGATCTGTGCCTGGATCCCACCAGGAGAGGGGCAGGGAAGGGAGGCATGGCCTCTGGACCCTAGGCACCACCTAGGTGGCCAGCAGTACTGCTCACTGCTGGGAGCCTGAACTCAAGGCCCAGCTGACATTCAGCCCAGCCTGATACGGTGGGTCTCAGCCAGCACAGCTGGCCTAGTCTACGGCTTCACACATCTTAAAATACAAAATACTATGTAACTTTTTGCAAATCTTTTCCTAGACTTAGTAATGTAGCAGAAACACTATTTGCTGGTAAAAACAATGCAGATAATTGCTTCAGACCTGTTCATAATGTAAGTGGGAAGCATCTTAATGTAACTGGCAGATAAGAACTAAAGTCTCACGTGCTGGGTAATGGTTTCATGCTAGAGACGGAAAAGACAGTGACAAGCTGTATTTGTATTTATGACTCTATGCTTGTGTATATATTATACATACTGATAAAACGCTGAAAAAAATACATTAGGCACCTGATGGGGTGGATAGTGCCCATCTGTCACCTGTGTTTTATTTTGCTTTGGGGTCTGGACGGTGGCTCCAAGGCACAGCTCTCGTCCAGCATCCAGGGCCGTGGATTCCATCTCCAGCACCCAAACCACACAGCACCAACAATGCTTTGCAATAAAAACCATGTTTAGTTTCTAAACCATCAGAGAAGCCTCAGCTTTGCACACCGAGACAAAGCCTTTCTCTCCTAGTAGAGCTCCGGCCAGCCAGACCACTGAGCTCGCACGTCCTGCAACCGAAGCTCAGGTACGCGTCTGGAGGTCGTGCCAGGGGCGCGGTTGAATAAGGCGACTTCAGGGTCGAGCGGCCAGGCCCGGCTCTGCGCCCCGGAAGCGTGTATCCCCGGCCCGCACGGACTGGCTAGTGCTTTACCTTCAGCGTCCCAGCCTGTCCTTGCCGCAACAGTAGCCGGGCAGCCATGGCGCAGACTCGGTGAGCCGAGATCACTCAAAGGCCATGACCCTTTAATGCGCTTGTGCATCCCAGGCCCCGCCCCGCGGCCACGTTAACCAATCACAGGCCAGGAACTGCATTCCGGGTCTGCGCGCGCGTTCCTGGCCGCTTCCGGGCTCCCGGCAGTATTCAGAAGCCACGCCCCCTGCACGTAGTGCACCAATTCCAGGCTGGAACCCAAGAGACCGCCGGAGTAGGGAGGTGCTGCTGCTGACGCCTAGCGGCTGATATCCCTGGGGCTTATAGGGATGGAATAGGAAAATAGGTTGAAAATCACTGCTAGCAAGAGACTGTTAAAAAAGGACTGGAGAGGCAGCGCAGTGGTTAAGAGAATTGGCTGTTCTTTCGAGGACCGGGGTTCGATTCCCAGCACCCACATGGCGGCTACGGTCCGTAACTCCAGTTCCAGGGGATGGAATATTCCCTTCTGATGATCTCCTGGGGCATTGCACGACCCGGATGCACTTACACACTTGCAGGAAATACATTTATTACACTCATACACATAAAGTAAATATAATAATTTAAAAAAAAAGGCCAGGTGGGGTGGTGCATGCTTTTAATCCCTGCACTAGAGTGGATCTCTCTGAGTTCACAGCCAGCCTGATCTACACTAGCCACGGCTGCACAGTGAGACCTTGACTCAAAAAAAAAAAAAAAATTCTGTGACTTGTAAATAAAACATTTTAAAACCTCACTGAACATCATGAGGGATCAGCAACCCAGTATGCGTTCTTGTTCTTCATGGATGTGTTTGGTCAGACTTTTTCCTTTCAGGGTTTCTTCTCACTTATCCAAATATTTACCTTTGCTTGTTTGTTTGTTTGTTTTTAGGGTTTTAAAAAGAATTTTGAGGCAGGGTGTCTCATAGCTCAGAATGGCCTTGAATTCCCTGTCTAGCTGAGATGACCGTGAACTTCCGATCCTCCTTGAGGATCAGCGCCATGTGCCACCAGTCTCAGCTCATGCGGCGCTGAAGATTGAGCCCCAGGGCTCTGCTTGCTGGGCAAGCCCTCTGACAACTGAGCTCCGTCTCTAGCCTCCATTCGCCTTTTGTGATCCTTCCTAGGAACCATGTAATCCATTAAATTTCCTGGGCCTCGCTGCACGATTCCCTTGCTCCTTCGCTCCTGAAGCCCTGCTGACATTTACTGTGTTTTCTGGCTATGTTCTGCCATTTTTCTCCCTGGGTTTAGGCTTTGCTTTCCAAATGAGACCTGAATTCCACAAAGATGGCATTATGCTCTCTATAGGAGTTCTCAGGGAATTTAAGACAAATGCCAGGCATGAGTTGACTGGACAATCAGTACACACCTACAAAACCGAAATAGTAGGACAAAGTCAAGAATTCAAATGCATTTTTTTCACCGTTCTTCTCTTCCTAAAACGTATCTGTGTTTTTTAAAAGCATTTCCTGACATTGTCAGCTTTGAGAGGGAAGACAGCCAGCTTGCAGCTCGCTTTACTTCCATCCTTATCTGATGTCAGTCCTTCCCAGAATTGAGTGTTGACTCTGAAGGAATAGAGTTCTTGGTCATGCAAGCTACTCTGCCTTAATCTTTTATTGTTTCCCACGTTAGACTAGGAAATGGGAGGACACCTTGTTTGGGATAGAGTGCTTATAGGCAAACGCAAGGATAGCAGGTGCACTGTGACAACCAGGACAG